>UCOH01011761.1:0-47073 GCA_900474275.1 Synergus japonicus | reverse complement strand
ATATATATATATATATATATATACACATATACAAGCAAGGTCGTGCGCAGGAATTAATGTTAGGGGGGTCGAAATATTTTTATGATTAATTTATATATGTTTCAATAAGAAAATTTCCTTCAAACGATCGTCTATGAAGTAAAATAAAATCTTATTTCAATATAACTTTATCTATGGAGGGGATTTGAACCCCAACCCTCTCCCCTTGCGCACGTCCCTGTATAGAAGCGCTACAAAAAAATCGCGCGTATTAGGCGCGCTGACTCTTGTTCAACATCACAAAAATTTTCTGGAACTATATAGAATTCTAAGGAACTCTTTGCTGGTGTCTGGATTATCTTATAATTATTTATATAACATTAGAATTTTTTAGTTTAGAGAGCTCGAGTTTAACCCTATTGGAAGTAAGGAGATAGAAAAAGATAGCAATTTGGAGATGGAGAGAGGTAGTACTTTTCTATCACTTCTAAGTATCCATTTTGCATCCGCAAAGCGATATCTCTTTCAATCTATCAGTGTATACCAGTGTTTGGTAATATCTGTCTCTTCTTATCCTTCAGTCAATCCCTATTTTTGATAATATCCATCTCTTCCTATCCCTAAAGCTTCCTATCTAAATTTTAAAAAAAGCTTCTTCCTATCTAAAATCTAGATAAAACTAAAAACTAAACGCGTTTTTCTCGAAACAATGTTTTTCGACCTGGCGTGCATGATTCCGAAAAAACTATTGGACCGATCGGGCTGAAATTTGGATGTTACTCTACACATATGTCGTTATAGCATGAACCAAAATCATAATTATTGATTAATATTTATCCTTTTTTTAAAACAATTTACGGCTAAAAAAAGGTAAAAATCTTCAAATCGACCATTTTGTATTTATTTTTTTTCGGAATTCAATTATTGTAGTTCATGCCAAAAGCGACACATGTGTAGAACAACATATACAAATTTCAGCCCGATCGGTCCAATAGTTTTCTCTGAATCATGCACGCCAGTTTTTAACTTCCGGCAGCCATACCAGCCAGATTTATTATTAAAAAAAAATTGTTGTTTTATATCTATAATCATGCGTGAAAAGTTAGGATTTGTAATATAAATTTTAATCTGATAAAAAAATTCTTTAAAAAAAAGGTGAAAACTTTGGTACTAACCCCTTAATAAAACCGGCTTATAAAGTTTTCACCTGGACATTATGTGACCAATATATTATCATGTAAATGAATGTTATTGTTTAAGTGCTCTAAATAAAGTTTGAGGATTATTTATATAAATAAGATTTTTTACGTAGCCCCACAAAAAAAGTTCAGCGGTGTAAAGCTTAACACATAATGTCAAGGTGAAAACTTTATAATAAAATAAAAATTCATAACAAATTTCATATTATATGTGTTTTATTAAGGATTACTTAGGTGAAGAAAGAGCGTTTCTTTACAGTTCGAGAGTACGAGAATATAATTTCGATATAATCACATCTTCTTTTTTGTGATAAGATAGGATCTATTTATAATCAATTTAATTTACTGTTTACATTTTTAAGCATTAAAAGTTTTTTTATCATTACTTTAAGGTAAACGCAGGGGAATTGGGTAGGCAAGGGCATAAACTCGAATTTCTGGTAGCAGAAACCTACGGAGAGGAAGAAACAAGTATTTTGATGACAGCTGATCTTTGGACGAAAAACATCAGTGCTTACATTGGACCACAGGAAACCTGCGTTCACGAGGGTCGAATGGCAGCAGCATTCAATATACCGATGATATCTTATGTAAGAACACGCTTTTCAGAATCCTTACCTAATCGATAGTAAAAAGCAGAGACCTGCAACTAAAATTGAAAGTGTGCTTAGATCGATACCGACTACGTGTTTAGTTTTTTAGAGGAGAAAAAAATCATTTTAGAAAGCTATTGAGCCATAAAAAAAAATAAATAACATATTCCCTGGCGAAAGTTTCGGATAGAAAAAATTCTATTCTTTTGAATCCAATTTATTCCGAAATTCGCATTCGAATCAAACAGTATCATTCTGGGAGGCGATTATGTAACTTTTCAAGTTTTTCATTCACTTTCACGTTCACTTTTTGGTTTTCCCCTTTTTGATTTTCACTTTTTCCAAATAGACGCGAATGTCAAATTTGACTTTTTAAACTCGAATCATAGTTTCATATTGAATGAATACAAGGTCGAACTAAGGATTCTTATTTGATTTAATTCGATCTAATCCGAAGTAAACACAAGGATGCCAATTCGACTTAATCTAGGGTAGACCGGGGCGGGATGGGCATACCGGTTAATATGAGCCACTTAATTTTCTTGTAAGTTATAAATTTTTTTAAAACTGATCTTTTTGTGCTAGTATCAGATACTGTAATCAAACAGCCTTTTAAAAGAAATATCGCTTAATGTTAAATAAATTCGTATAAAAGGAGAATTGAAGTTTAGAGTACTCTATCTTACTATTTTGCTTTTGTTTAAACTGCCAGGATTCACTCAAAATCAAACATTAGATGTTTTTCCAATAATTATTCAGATACATTATTTATTAAACTTAAATTTTTTTACAGATTTATATATAATTGTAAAACAAAAAAGATGCAATTTGGATTTTACTTGAAATTGTCACATGCGGCGGAATAAGCCACTGTTTTGGGGCGAAATGAGACACCTTTTCGTAAGCCAACTAACCTAAGATAACTTCTTTCATAAACCAACATAACCTCTTCATTTGTAAAATTTCTAATTTTTCTTTCAAAATATATGAAGGATATATTTTTTTTATTTAATATGTTTTTATATAATATCTACTTCTATAAAATAATAAATAATGTCTTTAAATTAAGTGGCTCATCCCGCCCCAGTGCATGTCTCATCCCGCGCCCGGCATGGGGCGATATAAGCCAAACGCACTAGTCTTTCATTTTTGTTTCTATTACCACAAATTAGTTCCTTTTTACCTTAATCTTGGTACAATTATTATTAAAAATGTTTGTAAAATATGTATAGCAAATTACATTTAAGCAGTTAATTTCGCACAGAAAAAACAAGGACTGAAAGTATTTACAGCTGAAATTAGTTTTTAGGCTGAATTTCAGTCTTAAGTCAGTTTTTAGTCTTGTTTTAAGACTAAGAAATCTAAAAACAAGACTTCTTAGTCTTAAAACAAGACTAAAAGCTGACTTAAGACTGAAATTCAGCCTAAAAACTGATTTCAGCTGTAAACACTTTCAGTCCTTGTTTTTCAGATTTTAAATACTGGCATTAAAAAGATAACTATGCCCATCCCGACCCGATTTACCCTGAGTTCAATACAAAATTTATATAAATCTAAGTCCGATTAAATTAAATTTTGAAACATAAATGTTTACCCGATTTAATCCGAACTAATCCAAGATCAACCAGAATATAAATTTAAAGTAATACACCTTAATCTAAAGAAAAACCAAGATTTCTATAAGTCTGAATCCTACCCAATCCGATGTCGAAACAAAGATCATATCCGATTTAATCCTATTTAATCTGATGTCTAATCAAGAGTTGAAACTCTGGCGACGAAAAAGAAAAACGCGTAGATTCAGCCTGAGAAATATTGTCCTACAAGTTAATTTTAAATATCTGTCGAATTTTAATTTTAAGACTGATACTTGTAGAAATTCTCAAGGCGCATCTTTTTTTCCTCTTGCAAAAATTGGTAGATTTCGTATTTTTTGAAGTAATTGGTAAACAATGAATTTTTTGGAAAAGATAAATTTCTATCGTTCTTCACTTTATCTTTCGAAGTTTAAGAATTTTTTTATTTGATCAACACTAAATGACGTGTTAAGGGATCTACCCACTTTAGACGCGCAAAAATAAGGCTATTTTCAAGAAATACATGAAAAATTTCTTTTTTAATTCATTCTAGTGAATATTGGTAAATAAAAATGATGGTTGAAAAAAAATCAAAAAAAAAGGAGGGTGTACGCTGTTGATGTTTTCTCTGGAACGGATGGTCTGAAACAAAAAAATGAAACGGTTTTAGATTCAGCAGATAAATGGCTATAGCGCATTTCATACGATTTTTTCAAAATTAACAAAATGGCGGACATTTTTCGAAAAGTAAGGAAAAAACACTTATTTTTTCACCTTTTCTTGGAAAAAAAAATAGTTTAAATCAAAATGTCAAAAATCGTATGATATGCGCTATAGTTATACTCATAAAGAATAAGTGGTAAAATTTTGGTAAGGATCGGTTAAGTAGTTTCAGAGATTTTATCAACAAGCCGTCCAAAAACGTTGTTTCGAGAAAAACGCGTTTAAATTTTTTTTCAACGAAAAATCGTAAAAGAATCTTACCTGACCTTAATCACCGATGCCTGCACCGTACATTGTGCCTTCAGTTTCTTCATAATGCTTGTTTTCATCCAAAACAACCTGTCTGCGCTTCATTCTGATTTTTTGAAAATCCTAAAGTGGGTAGACCACTTAAAGTCTTCTGAAACCATCTAAGCAAGAAAAATTAAAATATTCGTAAAAACAAAACAGTTGTTAATTTTCTCTTAGACTTTGCAAAAGTAATGAATTTCAACCTTCAAGTGCTTCGTTTATACAGTGAATTTCAAGGTTGGAAACACCCAGTGAGAAAGTAGTTCATCAATATTTTACATAACGATGTTCTGTTAATATTAATGTTAAAGATGTATTGTTGTTTTTAAGGGGCTATGCTAGTTTCTCATTTTCAAAAAATCGATCTTTTTCTTTTTTGCATTTTTCCATAGCTAATCATCCTAAAAATAAGTACCCAAAATTTTAAATCGATATCTCCAATAGCACAGGCACACAAAAAAAAAAGTGGTAAAGTCCAAAAACCGGATCTATATATTCGTATGTATTTTGACGCGCTGAATCCGAATCCGGAGTCCGTTTAGCTCCATCACGTTAAATTTAAGGGCATTTGAAGGTCAAATCGGCAAAAAATTGATTGACAGAAGGTGAATATCATTTCTATGGTTTTAACGGACGCTGAATCCGATTTTGGAATCAGTTTGAATTCATCATGTCATTTTGAAGGTCGCCTAGTTGAGAGCAATCAAGTCGTTTGAAAGGCGATAACTAGTATTTCTATGATTTTCAGAGTCGTTCTATCTGGATACAGTCTCAGAATTGCCCCAAACTTGTCACCCCGATCACAAATCATATGTGCATAGTTTGTGAAACTTCTGTCTAGACACATATATCGAACCAGCCGTGCATTACCTTCATAGAGATGAAGGTACTCCAAGATGCAAACAGCGTTTCGTGATATTGCAAATGTAACTAACCGAATATTTATTAAGAATTTAAGAAAGCATGTCTCTGTCTCACGGTTACGAAAGTTTGGAAATTTAAGGGAATGCAGAAAAAGAGGTTTCTGATTCCTTGGTATGTGAATAAGTGAATATCTGCCCTCATCCGAGGGTTTTATCCTGAATTAATGAGGTTTGAATTGGAAAGAGAATTTAAATAATTTGGAGAGGTTTTAATTTAAATATATATTTATTGAAGTTTTAAAATTTTAGAGCGACATCAAATTACTATTTTACTTAAAAATAAAATTTAACTTCGCGTTGAACGATCGAGATCACAATTTTGAAAAGAGAGCAAGGTTGTTTGTTATCGCATACAATTTTTAAAGAAAAGAATTGGAACGATACACCAAACTTACTGCGTATCCTATTGGTCCTTATTGTCCTAAAACTTATCCTACCAGTCGGAAGGAAATGGAAGGGATGTTGAGAATCACGTCGAAGTTCCTTCGACTGGGCCAATTTAATAATTCTGATCGTTGCCAAAAATGGACAACTCTCGTCTCTTTAGGGGTTTATTTTACACACGCACACAAAGTATCACACGAAACTATTCCCCACTTCCCACGTCTCGTGTTTGATTTGCTTTCACGCCGAAAAGATGAAGGTGAATTTATCTGAAGGAATGAGGGTAGTTTTAAACTCAACACCCCTTCCCAACAATTTGCCACTTGAATTTTAGGCAAGTACGGGTTGCAACCGTAAGGGTTTACGCGGTGCATCTAAACATTTTGAATCGCGTTAATCACTCCATCGGAAAAAGGATTAAAAGATTTTAACGTCCTAATCGTTCGGCTCCTGTGCTCCCCGCGGTAGGACGTTACAGGCTTCCCCTTTTCCGAATTTTCGAAAAAGATATCTTCATTTTTAGCAATTCCTTTTGCAAAGCTACACACGACCAACCGAAGTACCGACCGGACGGGCGAGTTTAGAAACGAAGACTTCTTGATGTCAAAAGACGGACGACGAACTAGTTGACTGGCAATCAAAGACTTCGAATTCGTGTATTTCGTAGATGCATCGCCGACTGATTATGTGGGAAATTTAGTCAGGTGGAAGTTTCTAATTGGTTGGTTGATATGGCATGATTTTGGGGAGAGAATTGTGAACTCTTTGTCTTCTTTGGAATCCGCTTTGACTGTAAAAATACACGTGCATAGAAGTAATTTGACTCGTGCTCATTGTAAGACCGAATATTGATTTGTGAAATGATGAACTCCACTAAAATATTTGATGTTGATGCATTTGCAATTTTATTGTCTTGGTAATTATTTCAATTTCCAAGTTAATTACAGGTTCTACTTTTCATTCCAAAATATTGAAAACTATTACGTATAACCTTGTCATCAGGGGTGGAATTCATTCATTTGAATGTTGTTTGAATCTCATGAAAATCGGATTGTTAGTTTAAGAGTTATTCAGAGTCGAAATTTTGATCAAAATGGGGGTGAGCGCTTATAAGGGTAGGATGAGTTGCATAAAGAATAATAGAGAATGGCCTGAATGGTAGAGATCAAAGATGCATATACGTGTACACGGATACGTGGCTATATTTTAGTGTACGCGGTAGCTTGGTACCTATGCTGGTGTAAGTGGATCGCTAGCGCGAGCATCGTTTCTCCATGCGCACCACATGCACGTGTTCGAGTGTTTGTTACCTTCTTTCTCGTTCTTCTATTTCTTCTATTCCCTTCCTTCTTACTCATTCTTATAATATTATAAAGACTTTAATTATTCAGAAGTCTCTTTTAGAATGAAGTGCGTTCATTATCTTATTTTATAATTTTATAATGTCCGAAATGATTATAAATACTATTCTAAAGCTTGTTGATAGTTGTTAGATAGTTATAATCAATTGGACATTAGTTTAAAATTTTAATTCCTGAAGTATTAGCCGAATAAAAACTTGATTCATTCTTCGAGACTTTACATAGCATTTCGTGTGTAGCGCGAAATGGGCAATTGCGAGGTGTCTCGTTGACAGCTCGGGTTACAGTAGCCAATTGCATCAAAGAAATACTTTTGTGTTATTAATCTATTTAATATGCAATTTACTATTTGAGTTTATTATTCGAAATCTCTTAAAATCAGAAAAGAGGAAGTGTTTCTATGAGGCTGGTATGTAACATAAAAATTCACACTTTTCTTCTTTTTCGGCGAACCTTTTTGTTCTCAAAATATCTATGTAACAGATTTCTCTTTCTCTTTTGCGTCTTTATCTCGGTGTCCCTCTTAAGCATCCAACAAAATCTGCCATCATGTTTACATCCCACATTCCTTGATACCGAAATTCTATTTCTTTAATATCTTGATGAAAACGTTCACCCTGTTCTTCACTGTAGTCTCCGAGATTTTCTGGGATGTTTTTGACCTCTGGATAGAATTCTGTTCTTCTTGGCCACTCTTTTCGTACATAGTGATTCTTTCTGCCTCGACTATCCCAGAGACATAAGAAACAGGGATTTTTTGTAAAGCCTGATTGTTGTCCCAGAATCAGAGTTGTAATTTTAAGATCGCCACAGACTTTCCATTGGTGTTCTGAGTAATTCATTTTTTCCAATACTATTGCCAAATTCTCATACGTTTCCTTCAACGTTGTTGAATCAGCTATCGGAATAGGTGCAAAAGAGTTTCCATTGTGCAGAAGGACAGATTTCAGGCTCCGTTTTGAAGAGTCGATGAACAGTCTCCACTCTTCAGCCTTATAAAGTGGAATATAAACATGATGTCAGATTTTGTTGGATGCTTAAGAGGGACACCGAGATAAAGACGCAAATGAGAAAGAGAAATCTGTTACATAGATATTATGAGGATAAAAGGGTTCGCCAAAAAAGAAGAAAAGTGTGATTTTTTGCAATATCATGAAACGGTGTTTGCATCTTGGAGTACCTTCATCTCTATGAAGGTACGGCTGATTCGTCAAAGTGCATGGATGAGATTACCGTGCACGTTAACGACCAGGAGGATGACAGCTCGCAAATCAGCCGCTCAATCCTTGACCAACTGGTTGACTGAAACTTAACACCTGCAGCGTCATCTCTGGACCTAGAGCATCATCACCGTAGGGATCGACCATCGACGAATTACCGGTCATCGACCGGCCACGAGACAGGAAGAGAGAGGTTAGCTCGTTCACTCTG
The DNA here is from genome assembly GCA_900474275.1 of Synergus japonicus. NCBI lineage: Eukaryota > Metazoa > Arthropoda > Insecta > Hymenoptera > Cynipidae > Synergus > Synergus japonicus. The sequence goes on along the minus strand of UCOH01011761.1, from coordinate 38,612 downwards.
TGCTCGAAGTCGATAGCGTTGTCACGCGTTTTCTTTGTTGTCATTAATGCATGTTTGCAAAGTTAGTTGGATTATTATAATTACCCTGGGTGTGGTGAGGAAACCACCCAGTTGAAAATACCGTTGGAATTATCTTGAATTCGGCTTTTAGCCAAGTTGGATTTTTAGAGATAGATGTCTAATTATAGTAGAGGCCAATTTCGCGGCCGTCGTCGTATTTTTACGACAAGAGTGATAGAAGGTAACAATTTCTCTATCTCTCTCTTCCATTGCTGAACTTTAATTTAAAAAATGAAATGTTTGATTGTCGCTATAACTAACCTATGGCGAACAATATTTCGCAATCTTGTTTCATTGTTCGAATTGCTATGATTCGAAAATTTAATTGACTTGACGTAATGATTTTCTGATGATTGAATAGAATTAGTATTAATAAAAAAAAGTATTAATTATAATCCTGCGGTTATAGTGTCTAGACAGAAGTTTCACAAACTACGCACATATCATTTGTGATCGGGGTGACAAGTTTGGGGCAATTCTGAGACCGTATCCAGATAGAACGACTCTCAAAATCATAGAAATACTAGTTATCGCCTTTCAAACGACTTGATTGCCCTCAACTAGGCCTTCAAATCTCCTTGACCCTGACGTGCTGCGGTCTAATGGACCTCGAATTTGGACTCAGCAACCTTCAAAACGTATGAAAACTGTACTCAAGTTCCACGAAGACACATTTTCGTATTTTTGCAATCGTCATTCGAACTATCAAGTTACTAACTTAAATTGACCTAGAAATGACTTTTGACATTTGGAAAATTTGACCTTGAATTGACCTTGATGCAGATATGATGGAATCAAACGGATTCCAGATTCGGATTCAGCGTCCGTTAAAACCACAGAAGAACCTTCTGTCAATCGATTTTTTTTGCCGATTTGACCTTCAAATGCCCTTGAATTTGACGTGATGGAGCAAAACGGACTCCGGATTCGGATTCAGCGCGTCAAAATACATACGAATATATAGGTTCAGTTTTTGGACTTTACCACTTTTTTTGTGTGTGCCTGTGTAGTTTTTAAATGGGAGCATTTTAAAGCGGCATTATAATTAGCGCTAAGATAATTGCGGGCTAGAAAACAAACAAAATAACATTTTGAAACAAATTTTAAAATGAATGAAAAACCTTCATACAATCATAAAAAAGGCTCCAGAGCAAAGTAGGTCATCGAATCGCGCAATAGGAAGAGTAAATCTACCGCAAATCAAATCTGCGTTGAAAATTTTAAATGCGTTTTTCTCAAAACTTCAATTTAAAAATTTTTACACAGTCTTTATTGTATGTTTCTACAGAGGATGGTCCTACAACTTTTTATTATATAAAAAATTACAACTTTTATAAACAAAAAACGAACGTTTATTTAAGCAAAATTTGAATTTTTGTTTAAAACTACGCCATTTTTATAATTTTTAATATTTTCAAAAGTTAGAGGTCCATCCTCGAGAGAAACTCATTTAGTTTACTAAAGTTTTCTTTTGTCGATGATCCCTGTCATGGCCGACACCTTCACCCGTATTTTAACTTTTTTTAAAGGATATTTGCGGTTCGCCTTATATCTCCGCTTGCAATGCATATTTTTTAACAAAAATTTTATGATAAATACCTGAAGATATGTACAATATACTGCAAAAATTTTAGAAAGATTAAACTTTTAGTTTTTTTTTTTTAAATCTTCAAAAATTACTGTTTTTTTCGTACGAGAAACTAGCATAGCCCCTCAAGGTTCAGAGAAGTTTTTTGGAAAATTAAAGTTGAATTAGATTAATTGTTAAAAGGTTATAAATGTTGTAAAATCGAAGCGACAATCTTGACGCTGCCCTAAACACGAATACGAATGCGTTACAATGGGCAATATGAAGTTTACGTCGAATATACTAAAACTAATATAAATATAATAGTAACCGTTTTTTGTTTTCTTCTACAAATACTATAAATAAAGCATTTTTACATTCTCATCAGAGAGAATGTATTATATTTGTGTAAATTTTGACTCCCTCATTTTTTTTAAATCTTAACGTTTTTTGACCCACTGAACCCGAAAAACATGGTTTTACCAATGTGTGTGTGTGTGTGTGTGTGTGTATTTGTGTCTGCAGATTTTTCTCTTTTGTTCACAATTACTTTCAAAGGAATTAACCGATTTGATTAGCCTTTGGTATACTCATTTAGTGTCTTAAAATGAAGACCGAGTTCGTTGGACAGCCATTTTTGTAGAAAATTAAAAAAGTTAGAGCATTTTGAAAATTAAAAAAAAAATTATATTTAAAGCCAAATAACGCATGATATGAGAAAGAGTTAAAGGATGAAAAATATATCTTTTTGAACGTCCTACAGGACTCACGTAACAATTTTTTAAATTTTCTTAAAAAATCGTAAATTCATATTTTTAGCCAAATAACGCATGATATAGAGAAAATTATAAGAACACAAGGGGGGCTTTCCCCTATGCGCGCTCCGTGCGCCTACCCCCCATCAGAATTTTGAAGAATTCTTTGATTTAAGAGCGTTTTATTGAGTTCTTATAGGCGTTTTATAGTAGTATTTTAGTTGTCTTAAGGAGTCCTATGGGGATCAGAACCCTTACCCTTAACTTTACCTAAATCTTATAGGAACTTATATGAGTCTTATGAGAGTTTAATGAACATTTTATGGGAATTTTATGTTATTTTTATTGGGTCCTGTTGGGATCATATGGGATCCTATTTGGTCCTATGGTGGTCTTATGGGATTTTATGATAGTCTCATAGTAGTCTCTTTGGTCCTATGGGGTTGAAACCCGAACTTAACCTTATCCTAATCTTTTGAGATTTTCAGGGACTTCTTATTTGGGTTTTATGGGGTGTTATGGTAATCTTTTGAGGTCTTATGGAATTTTTATCTATTTTGGGCTTTATGTGGTTTCAGTTTGGTCATATGGTATTCTTATGGAGTTCTAATGAGATTCTTGATACAGCGGCAGCGGTGAAATTAAGAGGGGTAGTGATCAGGGGTAGTTATCAGGGGTAGTGGATCAGTTGGGTCAAAGGGGGTGGTTTCATCAGGGTCACGTGATCACGGGGGTCAAAAGGGGTCACATGATCGGTTGCCATGGAGGTGAACCTAACCTAACCCTAAACCTTGCCCATCCTTACCTAACCCTAAACCTTACCTAAGCTAACCTAATCCTAAACCATACCTAACCTAACACTAAACTAACTCAATACCTTATCTAACCTTAAACCTTACCTAACCTAACCTAATTTGGTCCTATTGGGGTCTTATAGGGTTTTATTGTAGTCTAATAGTGCCTAACCCCTAACCTAACCCCTAAACCCCATTAGGATCCCTTCATGAGGTAAGGTGGTTGATATGGGGTCACGTGATATATATGGGTCACGTGACCTCCTTGATCATATGATCAAGAGGAGTCACGTCATAACCTCATGAGGGTCCCGATTCCTCTTGGGGTCCGGTTTCCCCATGGGGGGTCACGTGACCTCATGAGGAGTCCCGTTTCCTCATGAGGGGTCACATGACCTCATAAGGGGTCCCGTTTCCTCTTAGGGTCACGTGACCTCATGAGGGGTTCCATTTCCTCTTGGAGGTCACGTGACCTCATGAGGGGTCCCGTTTCCTCTTTGGCATCACGTGATCCCCAACAGGAAACAGGACCCCTCTCTCAATTCCTGACACAGCGATGGCGGAGGCGGCGGCGAGATCTTTTTATAATATAATTATTTCTCTTTGAAAGATCTACAAATTTTCCCTTGATCAGTTTTTAAGATACCGTTTTCTTCTACAAAATAGTTTAAAAGCAATAAATATTTGAAGAAAAAGTTCTTTTTCCGATTTCGTGACTTTAAGAATAAATATCTCAACAATTTCGCATATCATATGAAAATAAAAAAATACGTTTCAATATATTTTGTTTGTAGAATAGAAAAAAATACCGTTTCGCATTTCATAAAATTTGTCGTTTTTCTCTAGTTTTTTTCGTAATTCGCAAATCCTCTTATCTCTATTTTGACAAATAATTAGGTTTGATTCGAGCGAGTTTTCTTCGATAACTAAAATACTTCTACTGAATGCATCTACGTGACACATTTTGGTATCTGGTCTATGTTCAATGATTTTGTCGTATGCTTCTAGTTCTAGGGCCCATCTCGAGATTCTGTCATTCACATCTTTTTTATCAATGGTTTGTTTCTGCGAATTACAATCGGTAAGTATTTTAAACTTAATGCCCTGTAGGTATACTTTAAATCGCCGAAGAGCATAAATAATAGCAAGGGTTTCCAACTCAAAACTGTGGTACCTTGTTTCGTAATCCGAGGTTCTTTTTGAAAAGTAAAATATTGGGTGCAGATGTTTGTCCGCTTTAAGTTGGAGCAACACTGCTTCGAAACCCACCTTACTCGCATCGCAGTGGAGTTCCGTCTCGTCGTTTGGATTATATATGCTGAGAACTGGGGTTGAGACTAGTTTTTTCTTAAGGGTTTCAAAAGCTTCCAATTCCAACCCCGTAAATTAAAAACTAGCATTTTTACGAAGTAGGTCATATAGTGGTTTTGCTATAATAGAGAATCTTTCAATGAATTTACGGAAATAGGAGCAAAGACCAAGGAACTTTTGTACATCGTGTACGTTTTTCCGAATTGGAAAGTTGATTACTACTTCTGTCCCCCTTTCTGTGGGTGCTACACCTTTTTCTGAAATTTTATATCATAAGTATTTGATTTCCGTTTGTAAAAAATGACATTTTTGAATTCTCAGCTCCAGTTTATTCTCAACCATAAGTGAGAAAACTTTATTTAATATGCGGAAGTGTTGCTCCAATTTCTCGCTTGCAACCATGATATCGTCGAGGTACGCTACAACTTCACCTGTCTTAATTAATTCCGAAAATATGGAGTTGACGAAACGCTGAAACTTCGCCGGAGCAACCTTAAGCCCGAAGGGCATTTTAAGGTATTCAAATTGTCCTATTGGTGTAACAAATGCGGTGTATTTTACGGAATCTTCAGAAATTGGAATGTGACGGAAACCATGCTTAAGATCCAATAAAGTAAAATGTTTTTTATCTCTAAGCTTATCCAATTCGTCTTCGATAAGAGCAAGTGGGTAGTTATCGCACAATAAGAGTTTATTTAATGTTCGGTAATCTATACATAATCGTGGAAGCCCATTTTTTCTTTTGGTTAAGACGATTGGAAAAGCGTAGGGTGAATCGCTAGGTTGAATGATTTTTCGTTCCAAAAGTGAATCTATAATTTCTCTTAATTTTTCTTTCTCAAATAATGATAATCTTCTAGGAGTTGTACTAAAAGGTTCATGTTGTATGAGTCTAAGTTTTAATTCTGTGAAAACTTTCGGAGAATCCGGTCTTTCTGGCAAAACGTATTTTTCCATAAATAAATCATTCAACCTTGTACGAGTATCAAAATCTATTTTAGGATTGATTTCAAGAGAAACATTATCTTCGTCGTTAGAGGTACAAGTTTCTATCGTAAAGATTTCTGGAATAACTTCTGGTTTATTTTTATTTTCAGCTCTTAAGCCTAAACCGAGCTTTCTCAAGGTTTTTCAGCCCAGTACAACCAATGGTCTCATAGTTGAATTCGGAACGACTAACATGTTTACATTTTCGTACAATATATCATCAATCACAATATTTACCTTAATTTCAGTTAAAACTTCAAGTTTACTACCGTTAATACCGCTGTACTTACTGTTCTGGATGAAAATTTTATTCATAATTTGTTTCGGGACGAAGTCTTCCTTGATGAAACTTATTGGACTTCCCGTGTCAAGAAGGGTGTCCAGTCGAAGGTTAATTGTTTCTCCCGAAGTGTCAAAATGATACTCAACCTTTCTGAAGTAACCGCTGTCGTCCTTTTCATCCTCGGATTGTGTCCCAATTGAAGGCACTTGAAACAGGCACCCTTTTTCCTCTTTGGCATCCTGCAGTCAATTGCCCAATGGCCAAATTTACTGCAGTTGAAATATCTTATTGTTGGGCGGCTTGGATCAGAGCTCCACCTAGCAGAAGCAGAAGCAGCGGACGCAGAAGTGGTTGAAGCAGAAGTTGTTGCAGAAGTCTGAATATCCTTAGAGTTGGTAGTCAGATTTGCTGAAGGTAGGCCCCGCCTACTCTCTTGTGTTGTTCTAGTATCGTCCTTAAGAGAGATCTTTTCAAATGTTTTAAGAAGATCTTGCTTTTCCATAAAGCGTTGAATCCTCGCCTGATTTCTCAGTGTTCTATCTGGTATCCCATCCATCAAATAATCAATTATCTCCTCGTCTTCCACTAAAGCTGCGTTTGCCAAGATTATCTTCTCGTGGAAATACTCATAAAATGGTTCGGTGACATCATCCCAATATACTCCGATTTAAAATGTAACCATTTTAATGCCTTGCCTTTCAACTTAAGGCTCACCAGCAAACGTCCACTCGCGTCATCCAGTCCATAAGTGGTACACAAAAGTTGGAACTTCTCTCTCCAATTGCGGAAGTTGGCTTCACTACCACCGAAGTCGCTGATCATGTCCTTGATGTTGTTGATGTTTACATGATGAAGTGGCTGTTGAGGCTGAACGCTAATTGGAGAATTTCGAAGGAACTCCAGCTCGTGTCTATTAAGCTCGAGTTCTCGCCTCATCAGATCTCTCTCACGAGTGAGGAGTTCAATCTCATCTGGTCGTAGGTCATTGCATCTCGGTTCATCTGGTCGGCGAAGTGTTGAAGTTGGATTATTCGATTGTTGTTCGATTAGTGGAGGCCAGTTTCTCTCTGCACTCTCACTCTCTTCTTCGGGATGTTCTTGATTCTGAAAATTAAACGCCTCTCTCATCCATCCATCCGTAGGGTCTGCCTCCTGCAGGCGCTTGATGAGTTTAGCTTTCGGAATTTTGACGCGTTGAAAATTTCACTCAACTCTACACTAATTATCTTGCGGTGAAAACCCTCCTACGAATGCACTCGCGTGAGCCAAAACATCCAGTACGATGGAAAATTCAGGTCCCATAGTCTGAGGGAAGCAGAAGCTCAGAAACGGAAGGATGAAGCACTTTTACGACACAAGACGCCGAACAAAACTTTTTTTTTCTCTTCTTTTCCAACACCAATCACTCGCGGGCACGGCTTTGGATACGTCTTTTATCATTATCCTACTTCTGATTTTGTAACGGTGGCACATATCAAACAAATAAGAACTAGAATAAAGCAGAGTTTATTTGATATAAAACGGTCTGCATGGAACAGAAGAGCGCGACCATGTATACTCTTTAACTTGTCTGAATAGACTGACTAATTGATTGACAGACTTTAATGAAGAAAGTACAGGCGGCGCTACCGAACTTATATGACAACTAAAATTTTAAAATGCTCACATAATTGAAAAAAGTGTTACTCTCGATAATTGTGAACAAATAGATAGCTATTTACAAAGATGTATAATTGACAAGCAAATGACAAAGGTAGTTCAAGGATTTCCTTGACAAAACCAGAGTTTAGGATGCGTTGTAATAAAAGTTATGTTATGCGAAAAATGTTAAAATTTGATTAGCGCATCAAAGTAGGCAATAAAAAGTACGAAAAAAAACAAAAGGAAAGCAATTTTTTAGTTTTTATCATATATTTTTAGTAATAAATCCTGTTTATTTTAAACTTAGGTAGGAATACACAGAAAAAGTTCTTCCATCGTAATTTGTTTTTCCAAAAGACGCTCGGCGGTATGAGAAATATATTCGCACTTACTAAATTTTACTTCCTTGGTACTGTTTTGATCGATCATGCGGTTTATAAAAAAATCAATCTTTCTATTCGCGTTAATTCTTTTTTGTTTTCGTGAGAGAATCTTTTTCTGAGAGAATCTAACCGCACTGATTACGGTGAAAATAAAATTTTTCTCACTCAGCGGATTGAGTACCGCCAATATAGTAACCAATAAGATGTCCATCGTACTCATTACGGTGAATAAGTGCAGTCTATCGTCAATAAACATAACCGTTGATAAGGGTCATGTTTACGCTGATTCACCCTACGTAGTCCGCTTTCATCCACCGTACTGGGTACGGTGAAAAATAGAAACCTGTGCGTGGGCTCTCAATATTGGTTTCGCTTGATTTCCTCGCTGATAGCTGTTACCTTGTAACTTTGATTCTTATAAGGAACTTAAGTGGCTACTTTTTATAAGGTCCTATAAATAAGACGATCTTTTAAGAGATATAGAAATATTCAAAATTTCAATTTCTTTCTTTGCTATCTCTTCCACGTTTTGAATCATTGTAAACATTTTTCAATACCCGATACCTTTAAAAGTTGGTGTTAATTTCATATTTTTTATAATATTTAGAAAATAAAATTTTTTTCCTGGACCAGGATTTGAACCTGGTTATCTTTGCAATCAACGCTGAGATTTAGGCAATTAAGCCGGGGAAGTTTTATGACATTATTGATTTTAAATGCAATTAAGCTTTTGCTTAGCATATGTTGAATAACAATTGTACAATTTGCAAAAATTTGTTATTTAAAATAAATTGTTATAGAAAAAGTATTGATTTTCATCATTTTTTTTCTTTCTTTGCATTTTTTTATCACTTTTATTTGCTTTGATATTTTTGTCAGCTTATATTTCGAGGGAACCAAGTTTCAATTCACGAAATATGAAAATATTTTCTAAGGTTTATTTTTCCAATTCTTTTATTGCGTTTTGTAATTATTTACAATAGTGCTTATTATATAAAGTTATAACAATATTGTTGGATAATGATACCTTCAGATTTTCGCATTATACATCCAAAGAATTCCAGCAGAAAACTTGTACGAAATTAAATCGCTAATTGCCAAGTAACACTAAAAAAAAAACTCAAAAACTTGCTCTCTATAATACATATTTGTACTTATAGTCGAGTTTTTGTTGTACATACTGGCACATGAACAATGAAGGCTTCTATCGCTTCAACTCTTACGAGTCTCTCTTCTTGTGATTCTGTCTTTCGTCTTTTGGCTGGTGGTTTTCTTGGGGCGTCTTTTGACTTTACAGCTGAAGACAGCAACATCAACATTCAACATAGACTCAATTTTTCGATCTGCAAATTATTAAAGATGCAAAGATTCCAGCGACACTGTTCATCATTGAATGGTATATGTATATTTAACTTAATAAGATACCTTCCGCTAATGTTGGCAAAGTGTCCAGCAGATTTTTCTCCTCCTCGTTTTGAAAATATCTTGAAGCCAAAAATTTTTGTACAGTTGGTTGAATCTCCTACCAAGTCACTTCAAGATTCGAATTGTAATCAGGAAATTTCGTTTTGAAATCAATGTCAATCTGAAATACAGAAAAAATGCAATAATCAATTTATTACATTCTATCAAAATTGATGAATAAGTACTCACCAATTCCTTTCCTTGGGCAGAACGAAGTCATGGGAAAGACTCGAAATGCCAATTCGGATTCCCATTGCTTTTTTTGAAAAGCTCTCTCCTTGCTCCGACCGTAGCAGCCAACACGAGTTCACTTTCTCCCACGGCTCTGTATGATTTTTCAGAAATTCTATTTTCGTATCAATCGAATCATCTGAAAGTAAAGAATACAACATAAGTTTTGCTCCAAACAGAGTCGAATTATCACTTTTTATATTTTAAGTATGAAGATAGTATATTGCCACTTTCATAAAAAACAAAAAAAAAATAAGCTAACATTCTACTGCCTCTGTTTCATCTTATTGTGTGAATTACAACATGGCAGCGGTATTGACTTTTTAGCTTTAGCCATTATTTTAAAATGCAATAAAATCCGAGTGAAATATAGAACGTACCAGTAGTAACATTTTCTTCAGTTTGGCTAACTCTTTTTCCAACCACAGCAAGGCCGTCTTGTATCATGCATTTTCTTTTATAATCAATCCGGGAAACAAATTTTCCTGCATCTGGTACACTCCCCAACTCACTGGTGTGCGAAGCTATGTAGTACGTGTTGGTTCTTTCACCAAACGTACTTTCAATTCCTTTGCAAGCTGCCTCAAAATGGCGGAAGGAATTCTGTACAAACAAATTCTCAATAAATTCTTTATAAGATAGCCATGACAACATAAGCGAAAGCACGCACAAAAACAAAAACAAAAAAAAAGCGAAAACACAAGCATGAATGAAGCGTTCCGTACTGAAGTCTTTTCAAAGGGCTATTCGATGAAACGTTCTCTTTTTTAATTAAAATTAGTAATTCACGATCGATAACAAGGTCGCACAATTTGTCTTCTTTAGCTGAATTCAGAGTTTTTCTCGTTTCATAGTAGCTCAAAATCAAAAGGCCTTCAAAACTTTTCCCCAAATAGGTCTTTAAGTCTTCTCTTTGGGAGAAGTAGTTAAGATCGTTGTAATCATTGAATGATTGATGGCACTGGCCACAAATAATGTCAAAGGACGATAATCTAGCATACTGATCCATTATTATTTGGGGTATTAATCACTTCTTGCTCAAATTCTTCGAGTAGCTGGACTCTTGCCATTTTTGCATATACTCTATCATAATCAAAAAACGAAAATAATTAATTATAATGTTCATCTCAATTTTTTAATTTCATCTCAACTTTAGAATTTCGCAATGCAGAAGTAAATATCACTGTATTTGAACATTTTGCATTTAGCAAATCTCAACTTTCAACCTTTTTTATATATTATGGGGCATAAATATTCTTGATGGACAATTTTAAAACAAATCAATTTGAAACGTGCATAAACTTGCAAGATGCATTACATGCTTTTGATTGTATAAGCAGAGAAAAATTTTTTTTTATCATCATACATGAAGCTACTAGGTTATATTTACATTGGAAAAATAGAGAAAATAATCTTACCTTTTATTAACAGCCAATCCTTATAGCAAATCCGCACTAGCTCTCGCAAAACCTCGAACTTTAAAAAAACAACACGCATTTACAGCGCATCCGCTAGCAAAACAAAATTATCTATATGAAAACTTAATCTGCCAAGCTCTGCTGATTTAACCGATTGAGACATGTGATTAAGTGCTCTAGTGGCGGCCTCTCACAGAAACCAATGCAGACAGTAACGGCTAACATTCTGTGTTTTAACCGTACTCAGTGCGGTGAAAAAAAATAGACAGTACGGCGGCCCTCGTGTATACTACTCTTATTGGCAGTCATGTTTACGTGCGTTTGACTATGTTTAACTACGGTACTGAGTACGCTGTAAATCTCTACTTTACTAACAGTAAAGAATACGCTTAGTTGAGAAAAAATTTTTTTAACAGTACTCAGTGCGATTAAACCCGGCGATCAACGCGCTCACTTTCTCTCAGTGTATAATTACGACCTGATTAATTTTTCTTTTACGATTCGTTTTCACAGAAGGTTTAATTTCTTGACAAATCGTAGTTGAGTCATTGATAGCAAATGAAGGTGGACTTTTGCTATTTTTTTCTTTGTTCTCTTTAAATTTTTTCTTACTTTTCGACTTAGGTTGTTTTTCTTGTGTTTGACTAGCTAAACACGCTGGGAACTTATTACCTTCTTCATGTTCCTTAAATTCAATTTTTTTTCCGTAGTAATGTACTAAGGACTTTTCTTTTCTTCTATTCAATTTTGCTGCTCAATTTTGAAATCTCTTCTTCTTTGGTTCTTTCTTCTATTCTCGTGTTCTCTGCTGCGGCCATCATTCCTCGTGCAGCCTGGGCTGCTTGGAGGTCGTTCTTCTTTAGTGCTTCATCTAATAGAGTTTTGGCTTTGTCTATTAGTATATCAGAACTCTTCTTCGTCAAGTCTTTTTCTTTCTTCAGTTCCTTTAGATCAGCTTCCAGATCCTTGACTTTTCTATTTAATGTCTCTATATTTTTCAAATTTTCTTTCTCCAATTCGATTCTCTGCTTTTCTTTCTTTTCGGCTTCAATAATTTGCTCTCTTTTCATTCTTTCATTTTCTAAGTTTTTCATGTAGGATTGACGCGCTGAATAGACCTTGGTTAGTAAAGCATCTGTTATAGGTAGTAGGTGAAGCTTATCTTTAAAGCGTTTCGTCGCATCGTGCATTATTAATCGTGCGTTCAAAGTTCGCTCACTCATACTCATCTTATCTTTTGTTAATATTAATTTAGATTTTAAAAATCCTCTCTCTACCTCCGCATTCCCGTGTGATAAATACAAGGATATTTTGACTACTTCAGTAATTAAAGGGTATTTTAAACCATTTGTACAGTTTTCATTTCCAAAAACATTTTTGACCCAATAGTGATCAATTCGTTCATCCTTCTTAAACTCTGGTAATTCTTCTAATTGCAGAAGCTTCCACTCATCAGACTATTTACTAGAGGAAATACCTTGAAGTGGTAGATTCTCTGAAATTTTACAAATGTCTTGGGCACTATATTTGTTTCGAATCCTCTTTGGCTGCAAACATCGGCAAGCATATAAAATACTTGAATGAGGGTACGCTTTTAGCGACGACTTTTTTAGGATATGTGACCCAAAACGTTTATAGTGTTCCCTAACCTTTGTTAAGACACTTCGAATTTCCTTTTCATTGAGATTTTTTAAATGCTTCTTAACATCTTCGTCGAGAATGATTGCCTGCAAATTGACGAAATTTTCTTTCTCGAAAAGTTCAAACGATTACTCTTGAAATTTAGTAAGCTTTCTGCAGTGCAAATGCGTCCTGCGAGTGTGAGTATTAAGGTTTCAATTTTTTCAAATAGCACGTGAATTAAAAGCTCTTCTTTCTGAAAAAGCTGAGAAAAGTTTTCAAAGAGTTCGGCGCTGCTTGCAACAAATCGTAATTGTATAGGTATATCACTTTGTCTTAAGAACTTGCAAATAGAAGTACACCTTACACTTGTGAGTACTGACTTGCTTACTCCTTGTTTATTTGGCAGAAATTTCAGGAAGTATTCTGTCTGTATGTATTTCTGAAATATTCTGAAGCTGGCCATTGCTCATCCAAAATCAGAACACTTTTTTTCAATGTAACCAGCGAATAGTAGAATGTTTTATGAAACGATGTTTTGGTACCTTCTTTAAGTATTGAATTTTTTCATAATCTTCACATTGAACAGGCTCATTTTGAAAAAAATAGTAGATAGCTATCGCAAATTCACTAGCATCTGAACTGAACTCAGAAAGTGCTAGAACAAACGAATTTTTAACTATGTGTAAATTACACGTTCCTATATTTAGCAGTTCTTTACTACGAGATTTTAACATGTCATTATTCATCAGATTCCAGACTGCTTTGATCTTGTACAGAATCTTTCAGATATCTTGCGATTATTTCAGAAGTTGTAGAACCCAGAAAGAACATGCGTAAGTGTCTATCCACTACTTCCTGATAATTTTCTGAAAAATAACGCAGTCGAGTTTGTAATTCCTTCTTGCTCTCTAAATTTGTGGTTTCATCCTGGGCTTTTTTTTACATCCTCTATTAATCTCTCTTCATAATACGGCGCTAAACCATCCGTGACAAAGTAACGAAATTTCGTAGGACCGAGCGAAAACTTTTTTGCCGTCATATTCTAAGCCGTCACAAGAGCTCGCAGACATATTGCAATGAATATTATTAATTATCCAGATAATTTCAGCTTTTGAAGGCGCATCGCGTACAGACCACAATAGGACTGGTTTTTCCACAGACTTCACACTTCTGGACGAAGCAATCGCTTTTAACCTTAATTGATTTAAATGGGGTTTATCTAACGCATTTTTGCAAAATGCATAATTTTCTTGTTCCGTACTTTTACTACACCAGGCTCTAATTTCATAACCCAGAGTATCTGTACGCCTCAACCAATTCACTTGAAATTTTAGTCACCCATTATACATCATTAAAATTAAATTCTAAAACTTTTTGTAAAATAAGTAAATTCAGATACTAAATCATCACAAAATCACAGAAAGTCAGTCATAAAGCAATAAATATTTCACATAAATTATGTGAAATAGCAATTATTGGAATCTGCATTACCGATCGAGGTTAAACTGAATCATAGAATGGGTCGCACGTTCGAAAACGCCGAATTATTTCATTATAATTTAAAAAAATCGTGTTATAGCAAAGTCTTTTTAAATATATTTTCCTTAAAAAGTAACTTTTAGTAGTAGTGGACCAAAAAAAGTAGCAAATAGTAGCAAATAGTAGGGGAGTGCGAGACCTGTTACTGTTATAAGAGAAAATTAACGAGATTTGTTGTGTTTAGAATAAAATGTTGTTGACAAAAAATATTTCTCCTAATTGCTGTGACTGAAGAATGAACATGGTAGGAAATCTCCGAAAAGGAATGCCAAATGATCGAAAGCTGAGACGTTATGATACAAAAAAGAGCTAAAGATAAGGCTTTTCGATCAAACTCCAGTATGGGAAAATTCGCAAGGCATACGGAAGATTATGCTTAAATGTTATTCTGAGTAAAGAAGTAGTTGAAATTTTAAAAAGGCGTAAATTGAGCATTATAAATAAAATATTCGTTAGCAATAGAAAGGATAAAAACGTCGCGATCAGAACAAAGTTACAGGATGCTCGCGACGGGGCTTCGACATTTCGGAAGAATTCTCCTTTGAGGGAATTAAAATCATGTTGTTGAAATATTGTTGCCGAAAAAGAAAAGAGAAACTCGCGAAAAATTTGGTATAGTGGCTGCAAACGAAGTCTCGCAAACGCTCGCAGCTGATGCTTGGAGTTGGTGTTGACGTTGTTCGAGTCGAATTCCTCGATGACGACGACAAAACCGAGCGCACTCCATGGAATCTGCGAAAAAAATCGGAGTCAGTCAAGAGTTCGTAAAAGATGTTTCCCTAAATAAAAATATTGTAGAAGGTGAAGGGAATGGCTATAAAAGTTACAAAAGCTGCTGTCAGCGAAGCAAGGAATAGCCTTCACCAAACCCGCTTTTCCTTTAATAAAACGAGATAGAACGTAACCGGCAAGGTGATGAAAATTCAAGATTGGCAAAGCTGACAATACTAACATGATAAGTCGAATATCTGAGAAATGCTCGTTAAAGTTCATTAATACCATTGTATTAATGAACTTTAACAAGATATTCGACTTATCATGTTAGTGTCAAAATAAGTGTCAAAATAAGACTCGTTATAAGAAAAATAATTTGGCCAGTAAACGACGGTTAAAATAACTGGATTCCGGAGAATAATGTAAATGAGAGCAAAAGGCGAGAGAAAATATGTCTAAAAAATGTAGCGAAATTATAAAAAGTTAACATAAGAGCATATAAAAATCGAAGGATGAAAAACTTACATAGATTTGTTACAAATGTTAATCTTGAAGAAAGTAGTTTTAAGATCAGGCCGATGCTGAAAGTCGAATCAACAAGGCGTTCCTCGATGACCGTTGAAATCTGCAAAATTCAAATTTGGCGTCCTTCCAAAAAATCGATGAAACATATCTCCAAAGATGTGAAATGCTTGGCCAGTGGGTGCAATCTCTTGATTAAATTGTGGGGCCCTATTTTAGCGACCTCATAGCTATGAAAGATTTTTTTTCCTAACTAAAATGCAATACGGCGACGTATACCGAGAAAATTTAAATAGGTTCAAATTATTTTTATTGTAATTTGGGTTAAGAAGTACATTTATTGGTATTTTGAAGAGATATGAGTATGAAACTGATATATTATAAATATATCATTGTTTTGCACAAAGTTGGTTCGAAAATATAACTTTTTTAAAAATTGAAATGGTTATTGTTGAAAAGTTGTTGTTTCATTACAAATAAGAATCTCTGATGACTTTTTGAAATTAAATAGGACAATTTTTTATTTAAAAAATTTATTAGAGATGGTTATTTTTAATAAAAAATGCCACAACTGTTCCGCACCAGCTATTTTCGATTTTTGAAAATGCAGCATTTTCGAACCAACCTAATATGCAGTAAATGACTAAGTAAATATTTTTTAACATTCAGTTTCATACCCGAATCTTCTCCGTTTTCATCAAATATTATTAACATAATTATGTTAATAATAATGGATAATGCCAATAAATGTACCTCTTACCCTACTTTGTATAATACATTTAGATGTAGAAATACGAGTAAGGGTTATTGAGTGGCCCAAATTTTTCTTAAATGTTTATTTTATGGCTTATTTTATGTTTTATTTTATTATATTAAAGTATTTATAAATATAGTAGTATAAAAAATGTACTTTGAATGGTACTTTTTCATTCTTTTTATACATTTTTCAATCGACACGAAATTTTTAGTTATGTTGCAATATTATACACCAATTGTTCAATTTGTTGAACCGTTTACTAATTAAACAAAGATGTGTTAATTTTGTAAAGTTTATAAAGTAAAGCTTTAAATAAACTGTTCGCTATTTTGTTCTTTGGAATGAAACATTTTTCGAAACATATTCTTTGGAGTTACTAAGCAATAGGATATCGCACGACTTAGTAGGACTAACTATTAAGCTAGAGAATTCTTTATCTATTGGTTTTTTTTTAATTTTTTCAAGTAGTGTGTACGAGCTTCCTTTGCTAAGTACGCTTGAGCTATTAAAACGGAGTCTTTACCTTTTAATAGTCTGTTCATTTTTGTACACCAAGAAGTTACATATGAAACGGCAATTAATTTTAGAAGAACCTGACATACGATTTCAAAATGTGTAGTACATGTTATAAAGGTAAAGTCAAATACGAGGAACAGCGGCATCATTAAATTATTCGCAACTTCTTTTTTCAAACAAAAAAAAGGAATGTTTGAATTCAAATTATTGAGAGCATCTTTGAAAAAGGTATCAAAATTGTAAGAGCACAAGTTCGACGAACACGTATAACAGTCTTTAATTGTGACATCTTTCGAAAGTTTTATTAAAAATTTTGATTTATCTAAATAAGAATCGGTCTGACTTGAGTTTTCATCGTTATTGAAAACAACGTACTGGTCATTATTACTATTGTCTTTTTCAACACAGTTACTATTTTCATCTTGAAAAGCCTGTGTTCTTTTAGCAAAATTACGTAGTGAGAACAGCGCTGTACCCTCGTCATCTTGGCAATTACCTTTGACAGTTTTAGCCGATGTTAAATTGTTAATAAAAAGCGATTTATAAGAACTTTCAAACTGCAAACAAGTAGGATTTATATTGCGTAGTCCGTGACTCCTAATCATTCCAAAAAAGTTCTCTAATGGATCTTGGTTAACATTTCGCGGCGAAAAACTATTAAAATTTAATTTTCGTAGATCGTGCCACAATTTTGCAAAACCGATCAACGTCGAACGAAAATTTTTTAACGATGATGATTTTGTCTTTTTCGTGAGCGGATGTACAAAACTGATGTTTTCCGCCATGCAATGTGCGGCCTGCTTCCAAAATGTCAAGTGGCATGTTTTAGAAGTGACTTCTCTGCGTAGATCGTTCCTAGTCTTCTTTGGCTCCAGCTTACTACCGTTAAGAGAGTCGAATGAATCGTTGAAAAATTTCACGACTTCTGAAGTGGTTACCCATTCCTTTTTGGGCATGCTTTTCTCTCCCTCCAACGTCTGTACGGTACCTGTAAAAATGATCAATTATTTTTATTTTCATATTGAATCGAAACATTATGTTCAGAAATAGTAAAAATTCAAACCTGTAAGGCAAGTCAAGAGTCGAATAAATGAAGACACTATTCGGCTTATAACTTGAGCTGCAGAATTGACTCTCATCTTTCGGATTTTATTTTTTCTAATATGTCCATTTGTGAGTTTTGGCATTTGCTTTTTTATATTATTAAGACTTTTGGTGTCAATATCGTAAGCCATTTCTATCATTTCCCAGGAAGCAAAATAACGCTCTGTTTTCTTTGATTCCTCCGGAGTCTTACATTTATGATGAATTTCTTCAAAAAATCGCGTGTCAAAATAAAGGAATAACCTTCGTCAGAAGGTTATTCCTAATTCCCTTGAGTAGACTAATGCAAGACGCATTAGTCTGACCTTGGTCACAAATAGTGGCGACTAGTTTAAATCCAGCATCAGTTATGGCTCCCACAAGTTCTTTAATGCAACATACTAACTGCTTAGCAGAAGTGCTTGATTTGCAAAAGTTATAACTTAAAGGAATTTTCCATCCTTCTGAATCCCTCTAAACATAAAAACGAGTGCGTGATCAACAAATCTGTTGCTTCTAAAATTGCCCCAATCTTCAAATTGCATTATTCTGTCTTCCTTTTCATCATAAAAGAGTTGAGCTTCTATGGAAACCTCGTCCCACATTAGTAAATATACTTTATCCTCGTCAACCATACTCTCACCCTGTTTTTTCAAATGTTGAAAAATAATTTTATTGACACGCAAAAAAGTTCATAAGGAATACGCAGTTGGCAAAATAAATATTCTGCTGAGAAGTCTGTAGCATTGGGCGGACTGCTTAAAAATAGCTAAAGCTAAAACCTTATCGTCTAACGTAAAACGTCTAGCCTATTGAAACAACATTAACAAAATTATTTTCAAAGAAGTCGATTTCAATCAATTTATGCGGCTTTAGAATAAGTAATTAAGAGAACTACTATAATAGTTAATATTACATCTTTTCAATTACTGTTATGCAATTGTAAATATTTAGCATGATTAATATTTTAAATTATCATTAGTGTTTAAATTTTTTTCATTGGGAAAAAAAATTGACTAAAATCAGAAACAGATGAACAAATTTAGTGAAACCGGCATGATGGCAGACATTCTTCATACACCTTCGCTTTGTTGTACACATTACGAATATGCATTTCAACAAATGCTCGTTGCTCCTTCGATAAACTCTAACTTTTAGCGAGGTTGTATTGTACCCTCGAAATAGCACAAAAGAGCACAAAATCGACAAAATTCGAAAAATTTCCCCTCCCCTATCTCGGTCAATTTTTATCCAATCGAAAAAATCTTTTTCCTCTAAAGTTGTATCTAGTAGGAGTATACTTTACCTTAGTGGAAGTTCGATCAGACAAAGTCAAATTCTGAGGGTTGTAATGGTCTGGATCTTTGGATGGATGAGGAATCGTTGAAGGTGGATGGAGGGGTGCGCTGCAACGACATCTCTAACGAACTTTTTCCACAAAAATCAGACAACTTTTATTTAGGATGATAAAACTCAATGACACAAATATTTGTAACTCGAAATAAACTGAACTCGACGACGCAATCCGATAATTATGTCAATGACAATTACAACGTCGTCTCCTACCTCGGTACAGAATACGTTCGATGAGATGCGGCGACATATTTGCCTCTTTCTCTACAATCCTGTGCTCTTACAGTTTCTTGGTCGAATCTTGTAAAAATAATGGAATCACGAGCGTCTCCGTGACTCTAAATCCTGAGCACTACCCACAGGTGAATTCTCCAGATCTCCAAAATATGAATATCTTTTGATTAATATTCAATTGTGCCCCCTTCTCTTTGCTACCTTTCGGTATATTACATAATCCCCCTTTTTGGCATTAACAGATCTTAGGAAGAAATGCCAAAAATATCCCCGCAGTGTAACATTTTTCATCTTCGCCTGCCTCGCAGCTCTTAAGAAGGTTCTTAATTGGTTGATAGCTTCTGTTTTTTGCACCTCGCCAATTCCGGATTCTGGTTGATCAGTTTTTTATTCGTTGTCTTTTATTTCCCTGTACCGAGTTACATTTTTTGTAAAAATACGCTATACATTGTCTATCATACAAACGTATCAGTCACTCCTCATACTTGTTTTCCGAATTTATCTTGCCAAACGGTTCTTATGTAGTATTTTCTTAAATCTTTTTGATTAAAAATCCCTTTTATTTTTTGTTCATTATTCATTTCCACTAATTTATAGGCGTTTGTATGCACTTTTTCTTTGATTTTATATGGTCCAAAAAATATGTGATGGAATTTATGAACCTCGCTTTTTAATGCATTTGAGATATGTGGAATTTTCAACAGAACCAAGTCCTCAACTTGCAATTTCACCTTTGATAGTTTATGTTGTTGTTTTGTCCTTGTTTCTGCTTTTCTTTCCATCCTCTCTCGTGCATTCGTTAGCTGTATTTCCCGAGGAACATCACACTCATTTATTTTTAGAATTTCAGCAATCTTATCAGTAGTAGATTTCTTCCCAAAATGGAGCTCATATGGAGTCATTCCCGTAGTAGTATTGGTTACCACGTTTATCCAGTTCTCTATTTTTACTACAAAATTTGCCCAATTTGTGTGACGATGGGAACAGTAAGCCCTAAAATATCTACCGAGTTCCCGCATGGTCCTCTCTACTGGATTAGATTGGGGATGACGAATACTCGAGAAACAAATTTCAACCCCAACTTTATTTTAAGCACTTATTCATTTTGGCGAAGTGAATTGGGTACCGTGATCAGAAAGAATCTGCCTCGGTTTGCCATTCTTTCCAAAATAATCGCCCATTAACTTCGCCAAACATGTTTCTGTGTTTGCGTTTTTTATTGGATAAAGTGATATCAATTTCGAGAATAGACCCTTGAAAACAAATATATGTTTGGTGTCTGCCCTTGATGTTGGAAATGACCCGTAGAAATCTACTGCTATTAATTCATTTGGTTCTGTCGGAATTATGGGTTGAAATTTGTCCTCCATCGCTATATTTAGGTGTTTTGTTTTTTGACACAAGTAACATGATTTTATACGTTTTTTTTTGTATCTCTTTTTAACCCTTTCCAGTACAGATTTCTACCTATTGTTTCTATTGTTTTCTGTGTGCCTGTATGCCCTATATTCTCATGTATTAAATCAATTATTTATTTCTTATTCGTTTAGGAATTAACGCTCGCTCTCTAATTATATTTTTGATTTTGTGGAAAATAATATTATTCTTTAAACAATAATTCTCAATTATTTTGCTCTTTATTAAATCCTCATATATTTTCGATGTATCATCGCTCTGTCTTTGAATCTGAGGGAAACTTTTTATTAATTTAATTAATGGATCAGCTTTTTATTTATTAATTTATTATCGATTTCTAAACTTTTATCTAATCCTGCTATCGCAAATGTCTTGCTATCTGTTTCCTCGATCTTTCCCGTCACGAATCTACGTAAGTAGCCTGCGGCTACATTGTCTGCCCCTCTACAGTGAACAATCTCAAATGAAAACATTTGCAACAATATGGACTATCTCATTAATCTAGAATTGTAAAATTGTGTTTTCAGCAAAAATGTTAGCGCTATGTGATCTGTATATATTTTAAATTTTGTCCCTAACAGATATTTTTGCAATTGAACAAGTCCATAAACAATCGCCAACAATTCCAATTCAGTAATCGTATAGTTCATTTCGTGTGCTGTGAGACATCTACTTACTAGAGCAATTATTCTTTCACAATCATCATCGTCGATCTGAAATAATATCTCGCTTATGCCATTTTCGGATGCATCTGTTTTGAGACAAAAAAATTTATCCAGTGACTGAATCTAGAAAATTATTTTTCAATTCTTGAAGAGCATTCTCATGATGTTGTTTCAAGATAAATTTGTTCTTCTGACTTAACTGCTCTCGAAATGGTTCCATATAATTTGCATGTTTTTTCGCAAATCTACTATAGTATCCGCACATACCTAAGATTTTTTGCAATTGTTTGCGGTTTTTTGGCGATGGTATATCCGTTATTGCTTTTATTTTATCTGGATCTGGTTTTATGCATTTTAGGGTTAGGATAAAACCTAGAAATTTTATTTCATCCTGACACCAAAATAATTTATTCAATTTTTGTTTTAATCTTGCTTCAAGGTATTTTTCGAAAGATTCTGACGTAACTAAAATATCATCCACGTAAATAGTCAGAAAACTTTCAAAATCGTTTTTTAACACTAAGTTCAAAGCTCGTACGAACCCGTTGCTCGCCGTTTTAATCCCAAAAGGAACTCTACAAAATTGATAGGTTCTGCTTTCAAATACAAATGCATTATACTTTCGCGATTCCTTTTTTAGTGAAATTTGGAAAAAATCTTGCGTTAAGTCTGTGCTACTAAAAATCCTTTTACCCTCGTATTTTTGTAAAATATCGTCAATGTCCGGTGGTCCATCATGTTCTGACTCTTTTATTTCATTTAAGTAGCGTGCGTCCAAACATATACGTAATTTTCCGTCTGTTTTCTCAACTATTCTCAAAGGGCTGCAAAATTCGGTTATCACCGGTTCTATTATCCCTAACTTTTATAATTTTTTAGTTCTAACCTAATCATTGATCTTTTTTCAATCGGCACTGGGTAATTTCTTCTGATTATCGCTTTTTTATTTTTAACTCTAATCTCATGTTCATATCCCTTTATGCACTCAGGCTCGTCTGAGAAGATATTTTTGTGTTCTTTTAGCATTTGAAATAATTTTTGTTTCTTGTCTTCGGAAAGGATTTTTATTTTATTTACCGACTCTCGCAGATCTTCATCAGTTGCTACTGGGGGTATTTTATTTTCTGTATTCCTCACCCCGATAGTGAAAACTGGTTTTAAATTCTGAAAATTATTATTCGCGTCATTATTTATTTCGATTATTTTTTTCGATTCTATCAGTCGATTTTCTGTTTAGGATTTTATATTTTTGTTAATATCTTTCTTGTTTTATTCTACTCTGTTATTTACCCTGTTGAACCACGTCATTTATTTTATTTTTGTTTATTATCATTATTTCCCTACCTTGGTAGGAATCGTCCTGCTTCTTTCTTTCTTTTTCTTTTACCTTTTTACCTTTTACCTTTTACCTTTTGTTATTTAAATCGAGAGATTTTATTTTATTTATTTTATTTATTTTCTCTCTATCTACGCTTTCTATGTCCACGTTTGATTGTTTATTATTTATTGTTTGTTTTCCATTATTGGTTTGTTTCTGGTCTTCAATTAAATTATTTGTTGATTTTATAGTAAATTTTATTTTCGGTTCTGTGAAAACTTCGTTATTTATGTTAACTGTTTTGTTTGAGTATTTTATATCGATTTTGTTTTCTGCACACCAATTTATGCCTAAGATAAAATCAAAATTTAATTGTTGAACAACTAATAGAACGGATTTTATCTCTTGATTACCAATTTTTAATTTCAATAAAATTTGTTCTTTAATTTTATGTGCTGTTCCGCCAAACGCGCTGTATAATGTTACATTAGATACTGGTAAGATTTAAACTTCTCTTTTATCTAATTTACGGACTAACTTTTCGGAAATGCAACTACCTCCGATCCAGTATCGATAACCGATTCTATTTTTTCATTTTGACATTTTTCTTCATTCGTTAGACATTTATATTTAATTAGTTTATATTCTTTTATTTTCCTTTCATAATGTTGCCGATCCACCGACATGTAATCGGACCTTCATTACAGTCGTGATTTAGTTTAAATCATGTCTATCGAGAATCTTGTAACGTTGATTTTGTTGTCTGTGAGTGTTGAATGAAAATGTCTGGAGTTAAATTTTGTCTGAACGAAGGCGGAAAGTGATTATTCGTCCTATAATCATACATTTTACGGTTTTGTTAGATAAAGTACAAATTGACAGATTCGTGAACGAATTAGACATTTGGGCGATTTTGCAGAATACATTATTTATCGCTTCAGTTCTCTTACTTCAGCGGTTTTTACGGTACGGGGAGAAGGGAAGACTGATAGGAAAAATAATGTAGGTTTCGGATGTATAAATCTCCAATGCGTTTTGTATATAGTTATTTGTAAGTGCTCCTACTAAATATTATCTGTCGGTTTAATTTGTCACTCACAGATGCGCCTATTGAGTGTAAATTAATTTCTATCGCTTTGCAATTTAATGGACAGGATTTACAGGAAAAGGAATAGAAAAGTATTCTCGGGTGGAAAATATTAATAATAAATGCTCCTATTTATTAATTTTTATCATGGATTTCTACAGCCTTAGGCGATCCTAATGACTGAAGAAATCGTACTTCTTTCGAAAGAGAGAGAGAGAGAGAGATAGAGAGAGAGAGAGAGAGAGAGAGAGAGAGAGAGAGAGAGAGAGAGAGAGAGAGAAGAGCGGAGAAACGGAGAACGGATAAAGATGAAGTTATGTTTAGGAAAATGTCAAACGACAACGGAAATCGACAAGGGTAGGTGCGCCTATGCCTTGGGGATTTCGCCGGTGCTTTGCCTACCACAGTTGCTCCTGTTGGTAGGAAAAATACATGAGTTTTCACCAGGCGGGACCTCTTCGATGTGCTCGGTGAGTCTCACCCAGCTAGACTGAAAAATTGTTCTTCCGTGGGTGGTTTTATGGAACTTGTCTGGCGAACAGACGGCTTGGAGAGGGGACCGATGTTAGGTAACGAGAGTCTAATGCAGGAGTACGGGAGCGGGGGTGGTGACTGTGAGGTACGGTAACGAGGATGCGTGCGGTACGCACACAGGCGTAATTACTCGTTACTATTTCTTCGATTTTGTCGTTTATGTCCTGATCGCTATCATTCTTATCTTCAAATCTCTCGCTATTTATAATCGCTACTTTGTGTCTTCGTTCATTATATTGACATTGTTTGTTGTTCTGACTGTAGTCAGTTTGTTTTCTTTTGTCGCTAAATGCTTTTCGACTACGTGTATCTTAATAATCTCGTACCTTGTCTCTCCTATCACTTCACCAGTTCTCTCTTTCTCTATCCTGCCTTTCTCGGTAATAGTTATAGCTGTCTTTATCATTCCTATGTCTTCAGTCATCGTGTCTGTCGTTTCTGTCTCTTTTCTCGTATCCCCTCTCAGTCCTATCGGTTCTATCTTTTTCGTATTCATTATAATCGCCATTTTCATATCTTTCACGCCTATCGTTCCTTCGCGGATTCCAGTTATTTTCTCTTTTCGCTGGCAAGTTTTCTCCGTTTTTTCGGTCATATGTTTCGCGATCTCTACCATATTGATAACTTGTCTCTTTGTTATATCTTTTATACTGATCTATTTTTTCTTTTTCCCTATTTTCATTACCGTAACTTCTTTCTCTATCAGTTCTCATATCTTGCCTAAATCTATCCCTATTCCAACTTGATTACCGATTTCTCGTATACTTTCTCTCTTTTTCTCTATCGGTTCCATCAAGCCATGCAAGTGTTTTTATTACTTGATTTGTTTTCTGTAAATCT
This sequence comes from Synergus japonicus, assembly GCA_900474275.1. Lineage (NCBI taxonomy): Eukaryota > Metazoa > Arthropoda > Insecta > Hymenoptera > Cynipidae > Synergus > Synergus japonicus. The sequence goes on along the minus strand of UCOH01011761.1, from coordinate 13,517 downwards.
ACCGATGCCAACGCGTCTTGTGCTCTATTTGGGAGTTGCCTAACTATTTCGTAATTTCGCGCATAATCCGATAATGGAGGATTTAAATAATATGACTGCCTCATTTGTTAATAGAAGAACTGGACAAACGTACCATCTTTTCTTTCATATCTTCGATTTCTCCATATGTTCCGCATTTCAGATCTGTAATGAATCGAAAAAAATTCCTCGAAAAATTCTTCTCTGAACTGATTAAATTCCCTCCATTTCAAAGAATTTGCGCAATACCATGTACTTGCTCTACCTTTTAGTGCATTTTTTATGATGAGTAATTCGTGATCCTCTGGAATTCTTTTTATTTCTGCATATTGTTCCAACTTCCACATGAATTCCATAGGATTGTCTTGATACTCATCACAAAATTGTGGAACTGTTAAATCTATCTTGACTCTATTTCCAAACGAGTTTGTATTTTGATCATCATTTCCTTGTCTCCTTTGCATTGTTATAAAAGTATTCCGAATTGATTATGATATTTCATTCATCAATTTTACTTGATCTTGACATGCCTCACCTCTAGTCAGATTGTTTATTTCGTTGTTATTGTGTAAAATATCAACATTCGGTATAATGTGTCTATTTTCATAACGATTTAAACGATGATCGTTACTTTCGGCTCTACTCGAATCAATTTCTATCAAATTTTCTCTTTCCATTCGTTCCACATTCATTCTGGGCGCCATTTGTAATGGTCTAGATCTTTAGTTTGATGAGGAATCGTTGAAGGTGGATGGAGGGGTGCGCTGCAACGACATCTCCAACGGACTTTTTCCACAAAAATTAGACAACTTTTATTTAGGATGATAAAACTCAATGACACAAATATTTGTAACTCGAAATAAACTGAATTCGACGACGTAATCCGGGCGACCAAACCAAAATCGGCGGTTATAAATTCGATCCTAAAACTATCCCTGAAGACATTTATTCCGGCGTTGCAACAAATTCAAATATTGTTACATTTGGATCTTCGAATACCCAAATCAGAAACCATTTTATCCCACGTATTTCCTTGCGACACAGATTCGATCTATCTGCAGACACTCGCCGATATTCACACATATACACTCACGCGAAACGAATCACAAGATAATTATGTCAATGACAATTACAACGTCATCTCCTACCTTGGTACGGAATACGTTCGATGAGATGCAGTCTTTGCCACTTTCTCTTCAATCCTGTGTCCTTACAGTTTCTTGGTCGAATCTTATAAAAAACAAGGGAATCACGAGTGTCCCCGTGATTCTAAATCCGGAGCACTACCCACAGATGAATTCTCAAATATGAATATCTTTTGATTAATATTCAATTGTGCCCCCTTTTCTTTGCTACCTCTCGGTACATTACAGGGTGGTACACTTGAGGAATAATGCCCCATATAATGTAGTTTGAGTTTGAGGTTTTTACACTTTTGGCTAATTTTTGAATTGTTCTTTTTAGTGAAACTATAAAAAAAGTGTAAGCATTACTTTTGTTAATAATTATGCTCTTAAGTACGCTAGACCTATTAGGTCGCATCTATCAGCTCAACTTCGAACGCTCGCCTTGTAAAATCTCCATTTGCAGCCTTAGACGCCTTTCCTATTGTAACAATCCATTCTACGGTTTTAGGTTTTGTAAAAGTGAACATTAAAAATATATAAATTGTCATATGGGGCCATTCATAAACGTGGACAATTTCTCACCACTTTTTGACTCCCCTCCTCCCATCATGGACAGCATTCCATGTATAATTTTTTAAATATACATTGATCGTGGAATTTTGTCGTACCCACCCTCCCCCCATAACCCATGCACGTGGTTTATGAATAGCCTCTATGCATATGTTTTTCGTTATTAATGCTAAAGCCTTTTTTAATGAAATTATTTTGAAATAATTTATTATTTGTGTATGGTAGAGGGTATAATGAAAAAAATGTTGAGACACTATCTTATGAGTTAGGGTAATGGTTTATCAACGAATTCTCTTAATTAATAATTGTTTTTTATAATATTTATTTATATTTTTCAGTATCTAGCTGACTAGCGGCTAGCTAGACCGTCTGACCACACAATTTACAAAAGTGTTATAGGTATGGTCAGCCCCAGGCGAGACCGTCTGATATGCACCAAATTAGAGTCTAGACGGTTTAGTCTGGGTCTGGTCAATGTCAGAAGATTTTTCCACTTCCCTTTCCATATTTCTCGGAATTCTTACCTCCAAACACCCGTGGTGCAACCCTTACGGAGGTTGTAGTGTAACAGTGATAAAATTTACTAACCAAGCGTTAACCTTGATTTAAAATCGTTCCATCCTGCGCACGCATTAGGAAGAATTGAGAGTAGTTCGGATTGATTTCAAATTAATTGCAATTCGAATTGAATTTGAAATTGGCTTAAGTTTAAAAAAGGATTAATAAGGATTAAAACTATTAAAAAGAATTGAAAACTTATTTCGGGTTAGACCAAAAAGAAATTGTTTTTTTCGGATACAAAATCTGAAATGATTAAAAAAGTTTCGTATGAATGAATTTCAATCCGCATTTTTCGCCAGGATAGACATAATACATTCTTGAAAAAAAATACCAAATAATATTTCATATAATATATATTATTATATTACATTATAATCTCTTTCAACTAATAAAGAAAATTTTCTGAAAGGAGGAGGGTCGATTTGGGCGGTTTTTACCCCAAATTATTTTTGGTAGAAAAAATGAAAAAAAAAATTTTTGTAGCATCTACCAACAATAATAAGTCGAGTTAACTCTAAAAGGACCAACCCCATTTATCCTAGTTTTTTTTCGATTTATTAAGATTTCTTTATCAAGTTTTTACAATTTGACCTTTAAGTGACCTTGAACCTGATGCGATGCAGGCTAAGGAATCTTAAATTTGGATTCAGTGACCCCAAAAACCTATATATGTATTTTCCGGGTTCTTTTATCAACTTTTTTTATGTAACCTTCAAATGACCTTGAACCTGATCTGATAAAAGTTGACGGGCCCCAGATTTAGAATCAGCGACCTTATATACTTTCAGATACCCTGGTCGAGTATGTTTATCTTAGATATTTTATATTTACATATTCTGAGCACGTAAAAAATAATAAATCCACCCCCTTCATCCCGGATAGAGGGGGTAAAAAGGTAAAAAATGATAAATGTAGATTTATTAACAGGGAGTTTATAAAGTATTTTATAAAGTACTTTATTAAGTAAATACAAGTTTGAACGCGCCGAATTTTTTCAACAAATCTATTAGTAAGTGATGGCATTTTTAGAGTAGAGAGGGTTACGGAAGCAACTGGGAAGAATGGGGTTGGTCCGTTTAGGGTTAACTTGACTTATTATTGTTGACAGATGCTAAAAAAATTTTTTTCAAATTTTTTCTACCAAAAATAATTTGGGGCATAAACTGCCCAAATCGACCCTCCTCCTTTACAAGTTTATTTTCAAAGATATTCTTATTTTAAAAATGTAGTACGGTATTTTTTGCTAAACTTCCGAGGAAGACGTTAGTCTGGTCGTTAAAATTTTTTTAATCATAATTGTAGACATTATACAAGCTAAACTTTTCTCTTATTTAACAGTCGGGCCCAAAATGTAAATTTTAGAATAAATTAAGCCGAGACATATTCATCATTATCAACAGTTTGCCTTTCGTACATATTTTGCATGCAATTTCAGGAAAAGTTTTAAATTTCATTACGTTATCGATACAAATAATAATAAATTTAATTGTATATTAGTGTGTTTTAAAAGTTTTCTTCAATACTATTATTCAATTATAATTTTTACAGTTTTGCACCCACAGAGAAACTTCTGACAAGAAAGAATTTCCAACCTTCGCTCGAACACGGCCTCCTGATACTCAAATATCAAAATCTGTCGTTTCTGTGTTAACAGCCTTCAACTGGACGAAAGTAAGCATAAATATAAACATTTTTGTTTGTCTTTTTGCATTAGGAGTATCACAATACACTTTAAGCATAAATAATATTTGTACCATACACTTTTATTTTGTATTCTGCCTAATTATTTTATTTATTTATAAATTAAAATCTCTATTCGAATAATTCTTGAATCATATCGCGCGTTATCACAAGATTATGAATGCGTGGCTAATACGTGCGTGTAGCGAACATTTTCACTCTGTGTCTTATTTGCTTGTGTTTGTTAAAAGCGTTACTAAAAGCGTCAGGGTGTCGTCCCATGTAGGCGCCAAACGCAAAACGTAAAATGAGTAGCCAATTGCAGAACACTTTTAGATTTCTATCGTCTCAAAGATTCTCTATCATTTGCTGTTCTTTTTGCGCTTTACATTTTGCGTCTGCATGGGATTCTACCCTCAGAATCGCGTTACCAATATCTCGATTCTAAGATCAATTCGGTAACACTTTGCGATTTGCTTGGTTTAGTTAGTTCAGTGTCAAAGAAGATCGCCGATTGGTGGAACTGACAGAAAGAAAAGAAAAAGAAAAAAAGAAGCGTATAACGTGATATACGTAATATAATATGTATACGTGAGGACTGAGGCGTAAAATCATAGATGAGTGAGGCCAGGTGAGAAGAAGAACTTATGTTACGAGTATTAATGAGTGTTCGTGAGGACATGCGCAATTTGGTGCATATAAGTTTGAATTCCTTTGACAAGAAATCCCTTTTACTTCCTCATAGAAGAAGCTTTCTAGGGTGACAAAATCTACTTTCCTGAAAAAGGTTTTTTTTAACATATTTCAAGGGCAATATATTGATATATGTATGATGATCTCTCTCTGTGTCTATGTATGTGTGTATGTATGTGTGTCACGATGCAGCAATTTCTTGAAAACGCGTAGAGATAAATTGATGAAATTTTGTACAGTTAATTCACTATATACCTAGTTGAATTTCTTATAAGCGTTTAACAAAATATTTAATTTTACAATATGGAAAAAAATTTGGTACAGTTGCTACACTACCTCTAGTGATGCTGTTGCACCACAATAAAGGGCGACTGTTGCGCTATTTTATGTTAGCTAGTGTACTTTTTTGTGGAGTAGTTACTGTCTCTCTGGCAGAGGGAGCGTTGCGTTCCTTCGATAAAGGCAACTGCACGAAAAAAAATTTGGTACAGTTACTGCCCCTGTAGATATAATTGCTGCGTTTAACGTGCAATAGCTGTTGCTCTCTGTATATGTGCAGTAGGGTGGTCGAAAAACTTTTTTTTTTCTACAGAGTCTCGATCCCCCCAATTCGTTTCTAAATTCGAAAAAAGAAAGTCCCCAATTTTTTATTTTTTATTTATTTTTTTTTTTTTATTAAAACACGTGCCGATTTTGACTTGAAGTTTCCCATGTAAATTGCATGGGGAAAAATCACTTTTTGGAGTTTTTGGAATAATTTTTCAGGGTTTAGGAATAAGTGACGGGAGAGTATAGAAACATATAGAGAACTATCCACCAAAGAATTTCATGTATCACACATATGGGTTTTGCACCCCTAACACACCCCCAGGGGGCCTTGAAAACTACCCTTAAAAGCTAAAATTACCATTTTTCATGAAATTGACGTTCTGAGCACTTTATCCTCTTTATTTCGTTTTTTATCATAAAAATGTTTACTATTGGTCTAATGGTATATTGATAAAACATTAGTTAGTTAATTTTCAAATATTTAAACCAATAACATTTGTTTAAACATTTTTTTTTTTGATAATTCGTTTTTTATTATAAAAATGTATACAATTGGACTATAATGGTATATTAATAAACATTGTTTAGTAAATTTCAATTATTTAAACAAATTAAAATAAATTCTTTACAGCTTTCCAAATAGATACTTCTTTTCTTCAAGAAATGAAGCGTACAAAAAAGGAAAACAAATTGTTTCCCAAATAAAAGTAGTCAACGATGTTGCAGAGAAAGCTGTAAAATTGATTTCTGATTTTAATAGTATAATAACTAGAGATGAAAATCAGAAACAATTTCTACTACATGTAGATAAAGAGTATAACAAAAACTTCCCCGGTTGCAGTAAAACTACATTATCTCGCGACATATAGTAATACACCAAGCAAAAATGTAATTATATAATATAATTATAACACAATTATGTATTACTTGGGAAGAAATTTTTTAAACCCATTAGGGTCGTTTCTGCAAATTAAATGTACGTATTAAAAAAACTTATGGTTAGTTTAATAATAAATGTTTCATAATTATTATTAGTTACAAATAAAGAATTACTTGTAGATAAATTTATAAATTTTTTATTGGAATTTATTTAAACAATTATTCATTAATTAATATATGTTAATCAATATTTCAGTACATACACAGTAATTTTTTAATATAAAAAAAAAATTTTCTTGAAAAAAAAATTTTTTAAACAAATGGAATTTGTTTAAATAATTGAAATTTACTAAACAATGTTTATTAATATACCATTATAGTCCAATTGTATACATTTTTAAAATAAAAAATGAATTTGAAAATAAACTAACTAATGTTTTATCAATATACCATTAGACCAATAGTAAACATTTTTATGATAAAAAACGAAATTTTCAAAGAAAAAATCATTCAACAAATGATATTTGTTTAAATAATTAAATATTTATTAAACAATGTTAATAAATATTTCAATAGATTAATACTAATAATAATTATTAAGAAAAACAACGAGGATAAAGTGCTCAGAACGTCAATTTCATGAAAAATGGTAATTTTAGCTTTTAAGGGTAGTTTTCAAGGTCCCCTAGGGGTGTGTTAGGGGTTCCAAAAACTCTAAAAAGTGATTTTTCCCCATGCAATTTACATGGGAAACTTCAAGTCAAAACTGGCATTGAAAAAATTTTTGCAATGCATTTTTGGACCACCCTAATGTGCAGCAACTGTTCGTTTGCGGGGCAGTTACTGCCACTTGAGGGATAGCAGTTGCGTTTGTCAAAGGAGCGCACGCTCTCTCTGCCAAAAGACAGTAACAGTCGTCCTTTATTGTGGTGCAGCAGCAGTACTAGAGGTAGTGCAGCAACTGTACCAAAATTTTTTCCGTGTGCTATCCTTCTAAGGTGCAGTAACTGCCCCTCATACGAACAGTTGCTGCACATATACAGAGAGTAACAGCTAGCCCACGTTAAACGCAGCAGTTACAGCTGCAGTAACTGTACCAAATTATTTTGCGTGAAGTTTTATGTACTTTTAAAATTTTCGTAAAATTCATTTTTTCACTACAACTCCTCAAATATTGAAAATTCAAAGCTGATGTAAGGAAAATGAAGATTCCTTTCATCGAAACGAATCGATTGACTTATATGATTAATGCAATTTCATTTTAAAATATGGCTATTATGATTAATTGTAATTTTCGAAACTGAATTTTTCTAATGCAACTTCTCAAATAATCAAAATTTAAAGCTGGTGTAAGGAAAATGAAAATTCTTTTCATCGAAACGAATTGACTGAACTATATGATTGATGCGTTTTATAAAAAAATAAGAAAGTTGTGCTTTATTGTTATTTTCGAAAATGAATTTTTTGAATATAACTTCTCAAGTAATCAACATTTAATGCTGATGTAAAGAATACTTAATGCTTCCTCTATGAGGAAAGCAAATCATATTTGCTGACAGGAAGCAAAGTGCTCATTGAATGAGTACAAAAGTTGATACAACTTGACAGCTAGTTTTTTAAATTATCACAAGATTTCGAAAATATCAAGATATTTTAAAGTAATTTTAATAATTTCAAGGGATGTTAAGTGATTTGAATAATCTAAAAGTGATATAATGAGATTCAAAAGGTTTTAAAATTTTCGTTACCTAATTTTTTCATTGATATCAAACATTAAAAGAACAACAGTTCAAATGGAATTAAAGATATTTAAAATAATTTCAAAAGATTTAAAAATAATCCCAGAGTGTATGTATTTTTATGAGATTTCACAATATTTCAAAGATTTAAGGTATAACGACAACCTCAGCCTCAAGGCACTTTCGGCCTGTGAGTACCGTCAAAATCTAGAACCCAACAAAGTTTCTGTAATTTTAATTACTGACAATTAGGGCGCCAGGTATCTTTTGATACCGCTCAAATATTTTCTCATGAAGACTTACTCAAGATTTGCTAAAAAAAAAAGACAAAAAAAATGTGCACTCCAGCTCGCTCATCGAGAGATTTTGTGGGGGCGCAAAACAAATCAGACCAACATAATAATAGAAATCAGGTTTATTACGTTAAATAGTGAGATGAAATCATATACAGTTTTGAAATTTTAATGGGTGAGATGAGAAGAAAAAAAAAATGAAATTAAGAAAGAAATATTATTACAATTTGGTTTGGTCAACTTTAGTTTGACATTCGAGAACATTGATCGTCAAAGTTATCAAAGTATAATAATATTACGAGTGGTTCGTAACCTTGAGTCTAATTACATCCATGTGATATAATCAATACGTCTGAATACAAAATTATTTCGAATTAAATTAAGACTTCTAACCTCGAAATTTACAAACTCTACTTTTACTTGATCGAATTACGTAAAAGAAAACTATCTCTTTTCATACACGACATCGAATTCGAAAGAAAAATAACTTTGTGTGATAAACAAAATATATATCATATTAAATTCTATATTCACTTCGAAAGAAAGAAACTAAATGTTCCAAAAGAAAAAAACGACGCTATACTATGTGTGAGCGTCGGTTTGCCATTACATAACCGCTAAGCATTACACTTCCGAATCATAGACAAAAGAAACTCTATTATTTTACAAAATTAAATTTTATCTTACAAAACTGATATTAGTTTAAACATCCTCTAAATTTAGCCTCGAATAAATGTTCTAAAGCACAAAGAAAAAGAAAAAAGGCTCTGTGCCAAGCAAAATGGGCGTTGTCCACGTTACGTAATCTTGTAACTTCAAATAAACTTAATATCTCAAACAAAATCTGGAGAAATTTAAACGCGAGACGCTTACCTTACTTCCGCAGACCCAAGTAATCCAATTATAGCGGAACTGGTGAAGATGTAGGAACTTTTTATCTCACAAAAGAAAAACTCCGAAATTCCGATAGTGATCGTAGAACAGCCAGAAGAAGACTGGTTACTCGCCGTAATTCTCGTCTGGGTGCGCAGTCGTCGCCTTACATGACGAGGTCCATGAGCTGCTACTCTCTGGTGGTAGACGAGAGAAACAATATCTAACATGAAGGCTGCGTCCGTGTATTGTGAGAGCTTGTTAACAATACAAGTTATATATACATTAAATTGCATTTACTTGCAATTTTGGAGAATGAAACAACGTAATAAATGACTAACGCATCCCAGACAGTAACATGTAAAGAAATACAAAATATAGATGTTGGAGTTGGATTCTTCGGAAGTCAGGTAAGCTGAAAACGGTAAAAAATGTTTCTTAACCTAAACTTATTCTAGCCTAAATAATACATAACTCCTTTCATTTCTCACATTCATATCAACACTCACACTCTTACAGCTAATGGAGTTCCCACTGACTGTACTATTTTTGATTTCCCGAGCAAAATCAATCTAGGAAATGTGGTGAAAATCCACCACGTTACAGAGGATATTTTTAATTTTAATGGATTCAGGACTTCAATACGCCTTTATCCCAAGTCTCAAAATAAAGCTTAAAGGGGTTACACCACCATGAGATTATCAAAAAATCGATTTTTATTTTTTGATTTAGATAAATTGTTTATACTTTTAAGAATATTTTATGCGTTCAATTATTTCAAAATTCAAACTATTTCCGAAGTTACAGCAATTATAAGTGAGCGCGTAACTGAAACTCAGGTTCCGTTCGGACCCACAGTGGACCAATATTGGATCAGCTATTTTGTTTTTGAAATTTTTGACACCGGATTCTTCATCAGCAACCCCAAAAATCAGTGAATAACAGAATTTGGCCCATTTTAATTTTATAATTCTAACCAGCTTTTCGCGATTTGGTCTCATTCGCACCGTACTGTTTTTTCTTTCGCGTTTTTCTCGAAACTACTGTTTTCAAACTGGTGAACATGATATCAAGACTCAACCGATTTAGTTAAAATTTTAAACACATGTTCTTTATACTATTATCTATCATGTGACGTAGGATTTTTTTTGATTGGGTGCCCAGTTCATAAGTTATGAATTTTTTAAACTCAAAATTTCTATAAAAATTAGAATTTTTTTTTAAACAGCTGTCATTTCTACAAAAAATTTAAAAAATGTTTTTCCCTACGTCACAGATAGCGATTACCTTTCTAAATAAGAAAAAAAATTTTTTTTGAGAAAATGCCTGTTCGAAAAACTAGGTACACCATTAACAAGATTTTTCATTAGCTCATATCTCCACCATTTAAAAATTTTTTAAATTTGTCATTGATTCAAATTATACATAAAAGTACTATGTATATATGTATAATAACAATTATTTTAAATAATTTATGACTGCGTAAAAAAAATGTTTATTTTTATACCTATTTTCCCACGCCACAGCGCGCTACCTCCAAAAGTGCACTACCTCTAAGTAATCGAAACTTTAAACGCGATTATCTCGGAATGTGATTTTTCAAAAAGGGCCGTTGCGGTGTCCACGATTTCTCAAAAACCATGTCACCTATCAATATAATTTTTCTTCAGACTACTTTATAACAATATTATATCATACTTGGACGAAGGAATTCCTATTTGAAAGAAAACTTTTTCTTTGGAACTGAAAAAACTGAATTTTCAGACCCCTAAAAATCGATGTTTTCAGAAAATTTATCACCATTTTTACAAAAATACTTATTTCGACAAATCCTTCGTCCAAGTAGAGTAAAATTATATAAACTAAAGAAAGCTCTTGGTTAGAATGATTGCAGGTGATCCATTTTCCACTTATCCTGGACACCGCGAAGGGTGTTTGAAAAAAGGTGTTTTGGCTCAATGGGCGTAGTGCCTACAAATGTCAATATTTTTCTGTCAAATTTGGAATAAAATATGTTGAAACATAATAGATACCAAGTGGTTTGTTCTTAAAAAAATTTACCGTCTTTTCCAAAAAAATTCGTGAAAAAACCATTTTTTCCAATAATAAGTGTATATAATAACCTCTTAAGGCCAATAATTTTCTTTGCATCTTGCGTTGTTTGGCACAAAACTTTAATTTTCGTTTTTTCAAGAAAATTGAAAAGGTTTTTATACCCGTCCATGCCAGTCTTACCAAATATTGCATCAAAAAGCAACATTTTTCACATCGAGACTTTTTTTTATATCGTGCGTGATTTGGCTTTAAATTTTTATTTTCGCTTGAATTTTCGTCAGTTTTTTTAAAATTTTTGAAATGTTATAAATCAAACAATATTTTTTTTATGAAAAAAAGTAAAAAAGAAAAATTGTTATTTGTTTTTTTTTGTTTTTGTACGTTTTCAGTCTTGGGGCGCCGTCGGCGCCCTCGAGCTATGACTGTTTTGCATACGTCGAGCTCGACCAAAAACGCCTGTATATATCCGTTGATGATGGCGTTGCCATCATCTGCGTTTGCAGATGTATGCGAAACGATTCAACTTTCTTCATTAGGCAGTACATCATTGGCAGCATTTTGCTGATTGTTCAATAAAGATGATCCAGCTATTTCCGCTAACAGAATGAAACGTTCTAATATATATTGTGTCAAAATCCAACGCGTAACAACGCATTGCGTTAATTCAAGGACACTTAGTTTTCGTAGTTTAATAACAGAAATTGTATGGGAAAAAGAATAGAATTTCTTTTTAGAAGGTTCATTTAACACATAGTAAAGTATGAAAAAAAATGTTTTTAATTTTTTTTCACATAAAATGGCGGCAATACAGGTAATCTAGAGAAAGTATAAATAAAGAAAAGCATAAACGTAGGATTATTTTTTATATCAATTTTTGTAGAAATAGTGCACTTTTGAAAAAAAGTATGAATTTTTTGCCAAAAAAAGAGCATTAAATTGTTTATAAAAAATGTAATTAACATCAAATCAACAAATGACTATGTACTTCTTTAGAGAATCTACTTGTGAAGCTACTGTAAAAGTTACAAGTCGATTCACGCATTGGTGTTAAAGAAATTGTTTCTCTCAGTTTGAAAAAAGTCGTTTCGAGAAAAACGCAAAGTGGTACTAAATCCCGAATAAAATGTTTATAAAATAGGTCAAATTCTGTTAGTCACGGGTTTTTGGGATCTCTGATTACGAATCCGAATTCAATATTTCATAAACAAAATCACGCATTCGATATGGCGGATGAGTATGCTAAATAAAAACTCCGAGGCATTTCGGGAAAATTGAAAATTAAATATGTTAAAATTTTTCATTCCTTATACCTATAATATAGGCGTACTGAAAGAAATATAGGTATATACCTATAATATAATATATATTATAACGTGCAATAGAAAAATAGGCACGGAACTGCGTCTCGATAATCCTTAAGCTTTTATTTTATTCTCTTTTATTTGAGGAACTCAAATTTATTTTTGCGCCAGTTATTTATCAAGGAAAAATAACGATGAGTTCCAGCCACTAGCTCAGGTCACGGGCAATCGATATTACGGAAATAATCAGAGACAACAAATTCTATTGAGAAACAATCAAATTTATGTTAACAATTACGTAATCATGGTCCAGAATGAGGTAGTTTATAATAAAATTGAAAATGTGTAGTTTGTAATATTCATTATTAAAAGTAATGTTAGAATGATGACTAATAATCATAAATGGGAAAGACTGTGTTTTAATTTAGACTGGAGAATCGAATTGAAGATTCGATTCTCATTATGAACGTATGTCTGATGGGCGCGTTACGTAACGCTACAACCGCACCAGATATTGTTTTAAAATTTAAACTTGACGACCATAATTGATAAAAAATATACGAGAAAATCAAATAAGATCGATAAATGACAATGAACTATTATGTGTGATAAAACATTACATTATGAGCAATAGATCGTTATGAGCACTTCGAAATCACAAGAATAGAGAAAGAAAATGGCTAAGCTTGGCAAAGTAGCTCCAAAACTACGAATATCAACAAATGCTACTTTGCGGAACTTGCCGATAACAAAAATTCATACCTTAGCCATAGTTAGTATACAATTAATAATATCCTGTTTGAACGACAATTATGTCCTCAGACAACAATTCAACTGATTAAATATTCACAGCGAAACAAATGTAAACTGAGCAATTCGACTTCCAGAAAGAGAGTGTAGAAGGAACATGAAGGCGGAAGTTCATTAACAGGTGGGCGGAAATCAACAGGTCGCCATCATGAAGATTCGGCTGATTCCGACCAATCACGATAATCATCGATGTCATGTGACTAGTGACGTAGTTGAATATTGTTCTGTCACTAGTCACCGATATAGCTAGTCGGCTTTGCGCCCAACACTCGCACTTGGAAATATTAAATACGAATTCTTTGAATGGCTGAGCCTTCATAAAAAGTGTTTTGGAGGACTCGTTCACAATGCTTGGGACGCATTGTGAAC
>UCOH01011760.1:0-19820 GCA_900474275.1 Synergus japonicus | reverse complement strand
CAAGTGACTAAGTGAATGTGTGACAGTCCTGGAAATGGTAAATAAATAAAATAAATAAATAGTTACGTAAACAAATAAATGAAATACATAAACGAATAAATCACTTTTCTCGTTATCAGCCGAATACGGACACAATTATAATTAATGCAGTAGCCAAATTCGATTAAATAAATTCATCCGGCCAATGACATTCTGCTGTAGCCGGATTAATTTTTATTTAATAACTTATTCGCGGATTCTGACGTTCACCAGTACGTCAGAAAATTTTTAGCCGGACGAAATAATTAGGGATTAATTTTTCCGCCTTCGATAAAAATATTTTAAATAATAACAAAGATAAATTTAATAAAGGTGAAAATATTTAAATATAGCATTCTGTCATATAGAATTAATTAATTGTATGTTTTTAACTAAAAAATTGTCACAATTTATAAGTACTTACGCGCAAATCCTCTTAATTTCACTTCCACTGATGAAACAATTCAAACAAACAATTCAACAATTCAAACAAACAATTCAACAATTCAAAAAAACAATTCAAACAAACAATTCAGCAATTCAAAAAATTCACTCAATGTTATACTTGTCAAAAAAGCGAAGTATAGACCAACAACAAACTTTGAGGTTAACTATTTAAACTTATTTATATACTGCGCATGACCAAAATGACGTCACAGAGCTCTAGTTCGGTAGGTACAACTGAAGATGGCTCTGTTGGCGCATCGAAGAACTGGCCAAAAAAATACATGGGAGTCGGAGTACCGTGCTCGTTTGTCGACGTTTTTTCTCAAAGTGAATTTCTGTTGTGAAAAGAAATTTGGAAAAAATATTAAAATATTTAATTAATTACATATCAAATTTATACAATTTTGATTAAATACGTCTTAAAAATCTTCTGAAAATCTCCTAAAAATTATCGATCTCTGTCTAAATCGGTAAGTACAAAATTACCTCTTTAATGTTTTAGGTTATGTTTTGAACTTTGTTATTTGTTATCTCATTTTTTTCCTTAGACGATTATAAAATACTATTTATAATGCGTTTTATTTTCAGAAATGGATGATGAATGTGATCATCAGCAGCCATCTGAAAAACGATCCAGAAAACGGGTTTTCTCTGACGATGGGTCACAAATACTACTCCAAAGAACAGTTCGGCGATGAAACGCCGAATTGCAGTCTCATCTAAATGAGCGTGAGTATTTTTACATTCTCATCAGAGAGAATGTATTAGATTTGTGTAAAATTTGACCCCCCCAGTTTTCATCAAATGTCCACGTTTTGGGACACCCTGAACCCGAAAAACGTTTTTACGAATGTGTCTGTCTGTCTGTCTGTCTATAGATTTTAGTTTGTTAGCACGATAACTTTCGAAAGAATTGACCGATTGGATTGTCCTTTGGTGTACACTTTTAGTGTCCTGAAATGAAGGTCAAGTTCGTTGGCCAGCCATTTTGGATAAAAATTTAAAAACTTGGAGCATTTTGAAAATTTTTGAAACCACTTTTTTTTAAATTTAAAAATTCTAATGACGGATGTTCGTAGTACTCAAAAAGACGAATAATTATTCTTAATGACTTTTTTGAATAAAAAAAATTAAAAGACTTATAATATTTTGAAAATCCGAAATAATGAAATAAAACTTGTTTATTTATATAAAAGACTAATCATAAATGCATTTCAAATTCAATATTTTTTTATTAAAAATACGAAATACTTTTTTATTTATAAAGTGTGGCGCCAAAAAATTAAATTTTGGAATTTTCTAGTGCTCTTGAATATTTCGGTTCCAATTAAGGGCAAATTCTGCCCGTGGTTTATGACAATTTTTTTTCGAAGTCACCAGGGCAAAACTAAATGATATATTGCAAAGTTATATTCCCAAGTTTGAAAGCGATATACCATTTCGTTTGTACGTGGTGACTTCGAAAAAAATTTTTCACAAACCACGGGCAGAGCATGCCCTTAAGGGCATGTATTACTTATCCGATCCCTACCTTACCGACATTTTCTTCTCTGCAACGTTACTTCTAAATTTATTGAGATATCAAATTGAAAATTTTTGTAATTAAATCTAAAGCATTAAGGTACGTTTATCTGGTTCTAAATATTTACATACATAGAAAAAAAAGTTTTTCAACAAATTTTTTTATTTTTACAAAAATTTAAGAACAGATAAACATGTCTTAGCATATTTTCTTTAATTTTAGAAATTTTCAATTTGATATCTCTATAAATTTAGAAGTAATGTTGCAGAGAAAAAAATGTCGGTAAGGTAGGGATTCGATAAGTAATGAATGCCTTAGAATGTGGTTGTATAATCCATAAACTACGTGGACAGTTTAGTGTGTGGGGGATATGGTAAAATTCCACGCTTTTCCACGAAGAGGATCGGAGGGGGGGTGTCGGATTAAAGTCCACGTGGATATATTATTTATATTTTTATAAAATATATCCATGTGGACTGAGTAGGGGGGGGGAGAAGGATGTTCATCTAATTTCCACGGCTATCCACGATGGGGAATGGGGGGTCTAAAAGTTGTGAAAACTGTCCTCGTAGTTTATGGATGGCCCCTATAAGGTTTAGCGATCGAAGTATATTTAGCGTACTAATTTAGCCTGTTAATTTTTTTCTAATCGAAGTATTTTAAGAGATATTTCGATCCATAGATCAAAATGGGACCATTTTTTGGCCATTTGACCTTGATTTTTAAATTTTCTAAGGTCACTATTTGATCGTGAAATTTTCCGCTCTTTTCAAATCCGCAGTCTAAAATATGTGTTTTCAATTAAAAAGATGATCTTGACCTTCAGTTAACCTTAAAAAATTGCCGTCAAGATCAAAATCAATAGTACCGCTAAATTTACCCCTCTGTTTTGAATAACTTTTGTCTCAACATTTTTTTGTAGATTGAGTATTTTAGAAAATATTTGAATATGTTTATAATTTTTGGATGAAACCGAAATTATAAGAAGGAGGGGGATACACTTTCACCATAAACTAGGGGTGCTATTCTGAGCACATTCTCATCACACCTTGTGCTTCATTTTTCCCGTTTTGCGCGCTTGCATCGCTGTTATATATTTTTTTTCGATTACTTTATTTTTACATTAAGAAAAAAACTTTTTTACTTGAGGTTCTATTGACCTTAAGGAACACATTCTCATCAGTGCACTTTCACTTCGCCATAGATATTTTATTAAAACCTTATGATTTCCGTTTCTGGTACTATGAGAATGGAAATTAAATAAAAAATCGATATTGTGATTTCAAAGAGCAGAGTTTAAATAAGAGAAATTTGCAGGCAAAGTTCGCAAATATTTCACCATAATAAAATGTCAGCCGATCGAAGAAAAGCGTTTCATCTCTGCCCGACTTAACCTATTTAGAACATTTAGAGCTTACCCCATTTAGTTATTTGGCTAAAAGTTTGAATTATTCATTTTTACAGAAAATAAAAAAAAATAGTTACTTAAATCATTTAACCTATTAACGTCCAGTCGGGTACATTATGTACACCTCTCTTCCCGCGCTCACAGCTATTGCATTTCGAACAAAAAAAATCTAAAAAAATGTATACTTATAGTTTGAAGTATGCTCTTTCCGAAGGTATCACTCAAATTAGCGGAAAAAATTTTTTTTGTTCAAAAAATGAAGTTTGAAACAAAAAAAAAACATGATTTACAAAGGAATTTTTTTTTAATCGAGTTTTCAAAGATTTACAGGCTTGGAATCGTCTTGGAATCGGTCTAGATCATGGACGCGATGTCTGAATTCGAAGAATATGAGTTTATGAAGCCATTTTCAACAATTAGAAACTTCAAAATGGCGCCCGAATTGCAAAATTTTTGCCAGAAGATTCATGAATTTTGTTTTCAGAAACGAAGCACTTTACAAAAATATTATGAAGAACAAAAAGTGCTTAGAATTGGCCGAAGAATATATCTGAATTTTTCCAAAACGATTCGAGCGATTTTTGCAATTTATCAAAGATTGGCAATTTGCAAAACGAAAAAATCACTTGATTCGTTTTGAAAAAATTCTGGTGTATTCTGTGGCTAGTTCTAAACAATTCTTGTTCTTAATAACTTTGTCGTAAAGTGCTTCGTTTTTGAGAAAAAAATTTCAAAATGTGAGCATTTTGGAAAAATTCGAATTATTTTCGACTTTTTTTCTGAAAAACGAAGGTCTTTATTAAAAAATAACAAAGAACACAAAGTGCTTAGAATTGAACAAGGAATACCCTTGAATTTTCTCAAAGCGATTTGAGCTATTTGTGCAATTTATAAACAATTAGCAATTAGCAAAACCAAAAAATTACTTGACCAATTCTAAGCACTTTGTGTTCTATGTAATTTTTTGTAAATTACTTCGTTTCTGAGAAAACAAAATTCATGAATCTTCTGGCAAAAATTTTGCAATTCGGGCGCCATTTTGAAGTTTCTAATTGTTGAAAATGGCTTCATAAACTCATATTCTTCGAATTCAGATATCGCGTCCATGATCTAGACCGATTCCAAGACGATTCCAAGCCTGTAAATCTTTGAAAACTCGATTAAAAAAAAATTCCTTTGTAAATCATGTTTTTTTTTGTTTCAAACTTCATTTTTTGAACAAAAAATTTTTTTCCGCTAATTTGAGTGATACCTTCGGAAAGAGCATACTTCAAACTATAAGTATACTTTTTTTTAGATTTTTTTTTGTTCGAAATGCAATAGCTGTGAGCGCGGGAAGAGAGGTGTACATAATGTACCCGACTGGACGGTAATGGGTTAAGGTGATAAAAAAGATATATTTTTTAAACTTTGACTTTTATATATTTAAAAAATAATAATTATGTTATGATACTGTTATATGTCGATATCTCACGCTATTTGGCTAAACATTTGAAATTTGAACTTTTTAAAGAAAATTCAAAAAGTAGTAGGGCATTCTAAAAGGAACATTTTTCATCTCTTAAATGTTTTCATAGCTTGTATTATTTAGCTTAAAATTTTTATTTTCTTTATTTTTTGAATTTTCGAAATGTTGTAATTTTTGTTTTATCAAATAAAGTCGAATTTTTTAATTAATACATTTTTTGGGGCTAGGGTTAACATTCAAGGTATACTCTTAGATTATGGACGTATTCTACTCCCCTAGATCTTTTTATAATTCCATTAGTTCAAACATTTTATTAATAAGTTGGACATTAATTGATTATTCTTCAGAGTTGCTCTATTATAAATTTTTGTTGAACTGGGGATAATAGTTATAAGACATCGTCTGAGATGTAGGACTTTCCTCGAAAATCTTTTTCTAACGCCAAAAATAATTTAAAAACGTTATTAATTAGTTACTTCTTGATTAAAAATGGGCTACTATTCGTTTTTTTAAGACTTAGGATGTTACTCGAAGTATCCTGTGATCAGGTGAATCTTTTCAGCTCTGCAATAATTTTTATAAATCCGAAGTAGTAAGAAGTTTCTAACCGAATAGCTGTGATTTTTTTTACTAAATGTTAATAGAAAGTTTTAATAAAGTGAATCAGTAATTGAATCGGAATGATGTCGTTAGAAACTCTTTACTAATTCTGATTTAGAGTGTAGTTTTTTTTTACTAATTTTTATTGATCACTTGGTTTTAGGTATTTTTTAATTGATATGAATGGGCCCCCTTAAATATAACAATTAATAGTTATTATATAACTATCAATTAATAGCTTAACTGATCGAAAATAAATGTCAACCACCAGGAGTTAATCCGGTGTTTATATAGTAGATTATTTCCTTCAAGTAAAGCAAAGCGATGGAAATTAATTTGCACTCAACAGACGCATCTGTGAGTGACATAATTAAACCGACGGATAATATTTAGTAGAAGCACTTACATATATTATCTACAAAAACGCATAGAGATTTATACAACCGAATCTTACATTATTTTTCCTATCAGTCATACCATTACAACCTTAAGGGGGTCGTCTAATGTGAGAAGCGTTTTTCTTAAACTTTTTTATGAATTTTTTGTGACAAATAATACAGGTTAAAGTGTCTGGTTTTTTTTAGGTATATTTACGAACTATTTAACAGTCATTACACATTTTTTTACGTTAAAATTTACAGTCAAATCGGCTGTAGACATCTGGATTGACATCCATATCAAAAAAAAAAGTTGGGAGATGGTCAACACGATTCCAGCTGTTCTATTGATCTGAAACGACAAAATAATCGACCGTTTTAATTGGTAGATTTTTTTGTGAGTCATAAAAACACGATTTTCATCATATCTTTTTCTGTTATGTTTTTAATAAAAAAAATAAATAAATATACATATCACAATAATTCTGGTTCACATAGAAACTATAGATGTCCTGAGTGCACCATAAAAATTTGAGACCAATCGGTCAATTAGTTTTTGAGATATCGTGTCGACCAATGTGTAAAATGACATTTTGAGAAAAACGCGTTTGGAAGTTTTGGTATGAATGAAACAAAAAACTTTTCTACCTCTTAATGAATCCGAATTGCCAAAAATCCTTTTATACACACATTCTCGATGCGATTTGTGCAAAAAAAAATCGATTTTTTTGACCCATCACATGAAACGACCCCATTAATGATTTTATAACAGCCTTGTACAGTTTTGTAAGAACAAATGCCGCACACAGTTCGAATCTTGGTATCGACGTTGTTTTGACTGGAGCTACTCGAGATTTTGAGCACAATAAGTATGAATGATAGCCTTCTCCATTTATAGATCGCTGGTAGATACACGCACCGTAGGCCTTCTGACTAGCATTAGCAAATCCGTGGAGCTGGACCTCCCTAGCATCAGGGACCTTGACTGCCCTTGGCAACTTCTAGTTGCTTAACAGGTTTAGTTCGCGATAAATCTGCCATAATGCAGACAATTCTGTGGGAATGGGATCATCCCACCCTAATTTTAGTTTCCACAATTTCTGCATTTCAATCTTGGCAAAGACTATAACTGGTGATATGAGTCCTAACGGGTCATATAATTGTGCAATTTGAGATAAGATAGTTCTTTTAGAAATTGTATTTATCTCAGGCTTTAAATTGACATCAAAGGTTAGCATATTCTCCTCGGCAATCCAGCTTACTCCCAGCGTTCTTGTTATCTGGTCATCGCATATTTTTCGGCGTGTATTACTCAAGCAGTCTGTTTTAGAAAATTTGTCTGCCTAGGTGCAGAACAACCAATCGTTATTGACGAGATAATAATTTAAATCCTGCGTCACCTTTTTCTATGTTTACAGATCTAAGCAGCACCTCACAAGTTGTAACAAGGTTGTTACTCTAGTCGGTCTGGAGTAGAAATGAGTCGAAAAGTCAATCGTAAGTCGAAAGTCAGTAAAAACAGACTCCGGCCATCGTGACTCGAACCCTCGACCGCCGGCTTGCAAGCCCGATATGCTACCACTACGCCACGGAATCTGGGTACTGGACAGTTATGGCCATCCTGTATTTCTAGTCACAGCTTCAAGTCAGTCGTTGATCAGTCTTTGGAGAGGAAAGGCAATTCTATGTGACGTGTCCCCATTACGTCATACCTGGAAGTGGGAAAGGGAGCCATCTCAGTTACGTCCCACGTAACAAAGTTCTAATTCTGTTTTACAACCGTTCATTTCACTTTTGGCACTAAATTGATTCAATTTTAATCTTGACAGGGTCAAGCTTTTTTCTGATTCACATTAAACGAACACTTATCCAGTTCGCGAGGACCATGTCGACGTACTCAAGTCTTTTTCTCCAAAATTCGATTCTCTTGGCGCGTGAAGTGTATAAGAATGTTCTAATGTTTCCAGGTGGTTAATAATTAAAAAACACAAGTTAACTATAAACCTCAATTTAATAACAAAATAAATATGTTAAACTTCAGTGGACTGTATAATATATATGTAAATTTAGTGCCGAAGTGAGACCGATTGTCCTATCGCAAGGAATGTCCTTACAAGTCTGTCTAAAATTACGAAACTCACAGCGGTAATCAATTTTATAATTAATTCTTTCAGAGGGCACCACTCACAAGAGTGGAATTACTTCATTAAATTTTAAAATTAAAGTTCGCTTTGCGACATAGATCTAAAAATATTATTTTTACAATTTATTAATTTGAATTTTATAGAACAATGAGAATTTTTTCAGTCTTAAACCACAGTTTCTAAATATGTAAATTTTGAAAAACTGATACAATATAACAATTTTCAGTAAGTCAAATAAACTCTTTGTTTTATGTCCTAATTATATTTTCGCTAATGTTTCGAAGAAAATCAGATTATTAAAAATATGAAATTCAAAAAACAAGGTCTTGGCACCATTGTAATAGAGCGACTTAAAGCGCCTCTACAGGTATATGCTTGCGAAAGCTGTAATAGTAGCTATATACATTGTATATATATGCACTTTGCACAAACTCGACTTGTGAGCCACCTACAAGTATGTGCATGAACTAATCCCTATACCGCATCTAGGTACTAATATCTTTGGTAACACTAAATCGTAAGGAGAAACACGGCAAAAGCCCGACAGACTCTTGGAAATTTCGCTTGGCTAAGTTCACGGTATTAGAGCACAACAGCGGTAAATGCGGTTGCTATTAACCAAAGTAACTCTTGGCACTTTTGCATGTGACCTGTGCTTATTTTCCGCAGAGTTGCATCTCGCGATTAATGGATGCATCCATGAATATATTACAAGAAAAATGCCTTGCTATTAAAGCATGACATGTGTTCACGCACTAATGCCTAGATTTTCCTCTCCGTGTAGTTACAACGAAAAGTGAATCACTAGTCGATTGGATAATGTTCCACAAAAAGATTTTCATGTGAGTGGTTCGATGTCGAATATTGCACGAGTTTGATGCGCACTAAACAATTTGCACCTCAATGGCTTCCATGAGTGTTGCACAAAAAAGAAAGAGATAACGCCGCCCAATCATGCCAAGTTGTCACTACCAATTTTTCGCACTGGATCCTGGTAGGATCGCCAAAAAATGTAAAAGATATCATCAAGATATCGAGGCCAGGATCACCGCGAAAAAAGTTATTTCTTTCAGGTTCATTCAGCGCTGATGAGCACCTCCAGTGAGACCAAAAATTGCAATTCAAAGATTTCACTGAAATCTTTGGACAGGTCAATCTACTTCGGATTCAGTCATCGAGTTGCACGGTTTCGCAGACGCTTCAAGTAAAGCATATGGCGCTGTAGTTTATTTACTCGTTTTGAATGACCTAGATATTGCTCACATTACATTATTATGTGTTAGAACAAAGGTAGCTCCCATTAAACCCTTAAGCATTCCTAAATTGGAACATAATGCACCAGTCTTACTGATTAAAACAATGAGTTATGTCCAAGAAGCTGTGCAATTGATTGGTGTACCCATTTATTGTTGGTCAGATTCAACAGTGGTATTGGGTTGGATATCGCAGCATCCTTCTCGTTACGAAGTTTTTATAGGTAATAGGGTAGCAGAAATCCAAAAAAAACGCCACATGCTAAGTGGAGACATGTCCCTTCAGAACACAATCCTGCAGATTATACTTCACGTGGTGTTACGACGACTGAATTATTTACTCAAAACCTTTGGTAGCAAGGACCTCATTGGTTAAAATTACATTCACTTAGTTGGCCAGAAACACGCGTAATTTCAAAGGCAGATGCCGAATGGGGACTTCGTAAAGTTTCAGCTCATCTTACCCTTGAAGAGCATTCTGAATGGCAATTTTCTCCTGCCACATCCTCCTGGCCACGTCTACTACGTATAACTCTATATTGTTTACGTTTCATTCGTATTCGAATTATGAAATTATTACCGACACAAAGACCTGATTCCATGGCTACTGAAGTCAACCTGGCTCGTAAGGCTTGGGTGCGATATGTTCAGCGTATACGTTTTAAGAGAGATCTGGTTTTTATCAGAAATAAAGAAAAATTGCCATGTACCAGTAAATTAAAAGGGCTCAATCCGTTTCTAGATGAAGATGGATTAATCAGAGTTGGAGGACGTTTACAAAGTTCGGTTTTGAACTACAATGAAAATCATCCAATTATTTCACCTAAACATCGTATCAGCTATTTAATTATTGCCCAAGCTCATCAACAAACATTAAATGGAGGTCCTCAGTTGACCCTTAGAGTTCTTAGTCAAATGTATTGGAAACAAGGAGCTCGAAATTTAGTTCGAGCCCATATTCATAGGTGTGTGTCTTGCACAAGTGCAAAGGCCGCATTGCCTCCTCAGACTATGGAAAATCTTCCCAAAGCTCGAATTACCAGATCTGCAACATTTCAGCATAGTGGATTAGATTATGCAGGTCCTCTTTTTGTATTACCCATTACCGGGCCAATGATTACTCTACAGCAAATTTTTTGGCAGCTTTTAAACGTTTTGCGGCTCGTCGTGGTACATCTAGCGATCTGTATAGTGATAATGACAATTTTCAAGGCGCAGATAAGGAATTGAGACGTGCTTTTTCATTTATTATTCGCGATCCTGATTTAAAGGCTCGAATGGCCACCGGTGGTACAATGTGGCATTTTATACCAGTAAACGCTCCTCATTTCGGAGGATTATGGGAAGCAGGGGTCAAGAGCGTTAAATATCATCTCAAACGTGAGATCGGGAATCATACGCTTTCGATAGAACAGTTTACAACCCTTCTCTGTCAAATTGAAGCATGTCTCAATTCCCGACCTGGTCATTTTTTAATTGGAAGGTTATAAAGTATCCCTACTTTTTCTTTCGAATAATGATTTGATCGAAATATCTTGGATCGTTAGAAAAGAATTTACACTGAAAAAAATACAGTACAAAAATAAATTCAACTTTTTGAATCTTTTAAATCATGAAAAAGATTTTGGTATAAAAGCAGAGTGGAATTTTTTCGCGACTTCGCATGGAGAATTGGCGTGTGATGAGATTGGGGGTGCTGTCAAAAGAAATGCTTATAAAGCAAACTTACATCTCGTTGATGGGAACTACTTAAATTCTCCTATCAGTTTTTTCAATTGGGCTGAGGTGTTTTTCAAAAACATTGATTTTAACTTTTGTTCCCATGCTGAAAATTTTTTTCTAAAGATCCAAGATATTTCGATCAAATCATTGTTAGAAAGAAAAGGTAGGCTCCAGTGCCGAGCTCGCCCGCCGATATACGGCGCGAGGAAAAAATTCGTTTTCCACACTCCTAAGGTCAAATATAATTTTTTTCCTTTAAGAACTCAAAACTGTAGGTTCATTCTACATGTATATCAAATTTTAGCTCAGTCGCGTATCGAGAACACATAAAAATTTCCAATTTTTTATAAAATTGTTATTAAAAATGACTTTTTTAAAACAAATATCACTTATCTGTCTAGTTCATATGAAAGGGTGGATATTTATCTATAATCTATAAAAATTTCACTCGATTATCATTAACAGAATTTGAATTATGCTTTTTGCAAGAAAATAGTGTCTAAATGTTTATGTAACATAAAAAACAAAAAAAAAAAGGAATATTAAAAAATCCTTGAAATTGTTTTTTTTGTATGGTCGAATACTTCACGAATATATAATTAATTTCATAATTTAGGTTTTCATGAAAAATGGTTTGACTCATTAATGAAATATCTTTATAAAAAAGCGCATGATGTTTGGATTCTAAATATACACAAATAAAACCTCAATAATGTTTTTATGAAAAATTGTAAACGCAAAAAGTGTTTGTCGATTAGTTTGAGCAACTCTTTTTGAAACACCCCTTACATATGAAATATCTTTGCTCCAGTCAAAGATATTTTGCTCTTACAAACAGTTTCTCTCTGGTGCTAGAGTATAACTGTTACTTTTAATTTTATGTACGTTTTTTCTGTACAGCAGAATATAAGTTTGCTTTAATCGTATGTACATATTTCTTTATGTTCTATTTTACTAATAATAAATATTTTAAACTTTTTATAAATCTCTGTGTCAATCTTATTTTTCAATCATAGAAGTACTTCTTTCAAAATCAACAAAGCAACCATAAGGGCTTCTCTCTCACACTCTATCTTTCTTTCTTTACGATTTTCTCTATGTTATTGCGTCATCCAGAGATTCCAAAAATTCCTTATCATTTTTTAGCCACGTCTCGATTCAGGCCCGTAGATGCCTCAACGAGTAACGTCACATCAGCTCCACACTTTCCGCGAGGATAACTGGCCGCGGTTCATAGTTGTTCCCATCTATTCTCGGTACCAGCTGATTCGCTTCTTTTGGTTGGAATCTTCAAACTCTAATGCCCAAGAAACGTTTATCTGTTGTGGGAAACATCGCATGAAGCGAAAATCAGAGTTCTAATATCTTACGTGAAATATAAGATTTAAAAAGAATCTGGTAGATCTTAGGAATGATATTAATGATAAATTAATTAATTATAATTAATTTATGTTATATTAATTAGTAAAAATAGTTTTCATATTGATTATTAATATATTATATTATACAAATGTAATTTGATTCTAATATTAATTTCTAGTCAATCTTAATTGTTAATTTAATTTTGAGTTATCTTTACTTACGATATGTTTCTCAGCTGATGATGTACTATTATCAAAATGGTCATGTGTATCAATGATCATAGGATCGTCCTCAACTTCAATGTCTTCAACTTTAATGTGTTGATTAGAAGTCATGTCTTCTGAATTTAAGCGATCACTTACAGTAGTATCTTCTTCTGCAGAACGGGGTTGTAGATTTACTTTAAAATTACTCCTTTGCAGGTTTGAGTATGGATTATTTATCTCATTTTGGTGGTCTGCTGAGAGCCCACGTATTTCTAGTTCAGTTGCAATTTTTATCAATGAGGGCAAATGATCTTCTGTTACATCAATCGATCCTCGATACATAAAGTCTAAAAGACATTCCATTTCTAGCATACCTACACCTGATAATAAAAAAAATATTTTTAAATTATAAAATTCCATGAATAAGTGTTAAATATTTTTAAATTTAATTCTAGCTTTCTTTATAACAGATATTAAAAAAAACCTGCTACTGTTTAAAAAAATCTTAGTTCATTTCATATGCGAAATTCCTTGAAGTTTTATATTTCGCCTGGTTTTACGATAATTATCACTCTAACCTTGCGATATTCCGTATGATACATCTGTTTGAATTATAAATCTACACGGAAAAAAATTTGGTAGTGCTGCTGTACTGATGACACTCGTGACATTGTGCCATTACAATAAAGGGCGACTGATGCGCCAGTTTAGGTTGTCAGCTGTACTTTTTTTTTAAGTACTCTGTCTCTCTGGTATAAGGAGCGCTGTGCTATCTCTGAAAGGTGAAGCAACTGTCCGTCAAACGGACAATCACAGCTCATATACAGAAAGCAATAGCTACTCCGCGTTAAACGCAGCAGTAGTATCTGAAAAGACAGCAACTGTGTTACGAACTATTTTTTTTCTTCCCTATTACTAATGGTTTCACAGGACACTTCAGTCTCACCAGGATTAGGTTTTTTTGTAGATGATTGAAACAGATCTGAATTTTTAATAAAAAAATTATAAAATGTTCATTGCTGTTATAAAAATACAAAGATAACGTAAAGAAATAATATGAATTTGACGGGTTAATGAGAGTGAGAGTGAAAATGTATGTATGTATGTAGTGTGAACACAGTGACAGAACTATTTTATATATGTGTGCAATGTATGACTCGATTTATTTAATTATTTATTAAGTTTGAATGGAGGCGGAAAGGTAGACCCTTAGGAAGTGTAATAGATAAGAAGCATGCAGGTGTGTGTGATTACGTCACGTGTGATTGAGTTACGACTGAGTGTGGATGTCAACAACAAACTTGTTATCAGAGATTGGTAAAATGTTTCACCAACGGACAAATCAAATTTTGCTAAGAAAAAGGTTCGAGGAAAGCATGTGGAAGAGAGGGGAACTCTTTAGCGAGTATATACACGATAAAATCATTTTAGTCAATCGAGTCCCAGTGGATGAAGCCGAAAAAGTTGAATATTATATAGACGGAATATCGGATTTGACTATGCGAAATCAAGCGCGAATACAGGGATTTGAATCAGTGCAAGCGCTTCTTTCGGCTTTTGAAAGAATATCCTTAAATACGAGGCAAGGTCTTCTGGAAGAAAAGGGCAAAGTTTGGCCAAAGGCAGGAGCTATAGAGGAATCGACGACGGCACGCAAGATGCGTTGCTTTAAATGCAGCAAATGTGGTCACGTATCTTCCGAATATGATCAGCCGTAGCACAGGAAAGGATCTTGCTTCCGATGTGGATCGACGGAGCACGTAATAAAGGACTGCAAGAGGACGGAACATCATTATACCGCATCAGAGAATGCTAAAATAGCCAACGTGGAGCATGGAGAACAAGCAGACGATTTCCTGAGGCAGATTAGCTACGAATTACAATTCGATAGTGAAGTGCTTAATTTGGTGTTAATGACGATATTGGACAGTGAAAGTCCAATCAGTTTTATAAAAAAAAAGATATGTCCAACCAGATGTAATCCAAGAAGTAGATGAAAGAGAGTGTGAGTATGCAGGAATAAATGACTCGAAATAAAAAATGTTTGGGGAGGTAAAAGTGAGGGCCACAATTGAGGGGAAGAGTAGTGATATCAGTTTGCTTGTTTTTATGATAATGCGATAAAATTACCTGTTGTTTTGGGACGCGATTCATTTCTTAAATTCGGTTTAAAATTAATCAGATCAGAGAATATTGATAATATTTTTCATGTCGTGAGACAGAATTTCTAAAAATTAACACAGGTGTTGATGCACAATAATAGGAAAAGCTGAGATGATTGTTTTTTCAGGAGTCCTATTGTGTTAACGAAAAAGAGAAATGGTAAAACTCGCATGTGTCGATTATCGAATGTATTAAATAATAAAATATATTTCTCAAGATTACATTTAAAAGACGCATTTCACCATATTTCAATTGAGAAAGAGTCACAAAAGTATACGTCTTTTGTTACTCCTCTAGGCCAATACGAATTCTTATGTATGCCATTTGGTCTAAAAGTAGCTCCTTCAAGATTCTAAAAGTTCGTTAACAGCGTTTTTAAGGAATTAATCACGTCTGAGGATATAGTCGTATATATGGACGACATATTGGTAGCCTCACAAATAATTGAACATTACTCCTTGAGTTTCTTGGATACGAGATAAGCGAGCGAGGAAATAGTTCTATAGTCAAACGTGTCGAAGCTGTACTTAGTTTCCCGGAGCCGAAGAATGTCAAGGGCAAAATCGATCTCTTGCATTTTACGATCTTGGCAATTTACGACCCTAGGGCTGAAACGGAATTGTATTTTAACGCGAGCTCTCATGGTTTTGGGGTGAAATTGATGCAACGAAAAAAGGTGTGAAAATCCATCCAGTTTTTTACTTTTCAAAACGTACAATGGAAGTCGAAAGTAGATATCATAGTTTTGAACTAGAAATGCTAGCAATCATTTATGCTTTGCAAAGATTTAGAGTTTATTTGCATGGAATCACTTTCAAAATAATTACAGATTGGAACTCATTGACGTTGGCATTAAAGAAAAAACATATTAATGACAGAATATCAAGATGGGTGATAGAGCTTCGTAATTTTGATTACACGACCGAATACCGCGAGGGAAAAACACACCTAGATGGGCTCAGTAGATGCAATATGATAGGTCTCGTTAATGATAACTCATTTGAAACAAACTTAGTGCTAGTGCAGAATAAAGACGAGCATATTGTAGATATTAGAAAGAAAGTTGAGGGCAGGCAAGACCAATTTTTCGAATTAAGAAATGGTGTGATTTTTCGAAAAGCAGATAATTGCAATACATTGTTATTTCATGTACCAAGCGCCATGGAAAAAACTTGGGCATCGGGGAATCGCAAAAGTGTACGAGATACTACGGAAGAGCTACTGGTTTCCACGTATGAAGGGAAAAGTAGCAGAACAAATAAAACACTGTTGTAAATGCTTTGCGTTTACACCGACTTCTGGTAAAGCCGAGGGTATGATCAAGACGATCCTTAAGAGTGATAAGCCTTTCGAAATAGTGCATACTGATTATGTAGACATTTTTAACTCAAGGGTAAAATTCAAAAAGCTTCCTTCTCATTTCCAAAAAGCTATCCTTCTCATTTCCAAAATGCTCTCTCTCCAAAGAGAGCCAATTCTAAGCCGCAGAAATTACAATTCCCAGATGCATCTTTAAATGTGATTTCCCGAATCTATTCTCTCGCATTCGAAGGTGTATGATTTCTATAATCCATAGGAGCATTTAAACGAAATGGGCTTAAGAGCAGAATGTCTTTAGGATAACATTTAGTCTTCCTGAAATCAGAATACGGCATGTGTAAACAAAATATAAGGCAATAGATTTCGGATAGAGAATAGCGGAAAGAGGAAAAGGACCAATAGGAAGATAATGTAAGGATCGGTTGTATAATTATCTACTGCATATTTATAGATAACATTCATAAGCGCTGATATCGAATTTTATCTATGTTGGCTCCAGTATTCACTTGCACCTGACGAGTGTAAATTAATTCCTTTCTTTCATATTTGGATTTTGCGGAACAGAGTAATTAGAGTTTCGGTAATTGATAATAATTGACCGATTGGGCTCAGACTTTTATAGTACACTCGGGACATCTATAGATTTAGCCTGAACCAGAATCATTGTGATATCAATATTTTTTTTTTAATTAAAAAAATAACAAAAAAAAATATGATGAAAATCGTGTTTTTATGTTTGACAGTTCACAAACAAAAATATTCAAAATTTTAACTCAATTCTGGTTCCGGCTATAGCCACAGATCTACCAATTAAAACGGTCGGTGATTTTTTAATTTCATATCAATAGAACAGCTGGAATCGTGTTAACCATTTCCCAACTTCTTTTTGACATGGATGTCAATCCAGATGTCTACAGTCGATTTGACTGTAAATTTTAACGTAAAAAAATGTATAATGACTGTTAAATAGTTCGTAAATATACCTAAAAAAAACCAGACACTTTAGCCTGAATTATTCGTCTCAAAAAATTCATAAAATAGTTTAAGAAAAAAACTTGGCACATGAGACGACTCCCTTAAGTGATTAACTTTGAGACAAATAGACTTTTTAAGAGAGTGATATGATCCCCTTACACCGAGAATGGGTAGAGAGTGGGGATGTATCGTAAAGAGTACGTTAATAGGGGGCACTAATTCGGGAAGGCACTGTTGGAGGTAAGCACACATTCAGGAGAGCACTAATTATGGGAAGCACTGATTTTGGAAAGCACGGATTTTAATATATAATAAAAAAAACTAGGCCGGGTTACTTTCTAACAACAAAAATGGTTTTTTATTTGGTCCTGTTCCCTGACTGTTTAGGAGGAGCGTGTTGAACGGCTGGCAGAGGCGAGAGCGCGTCAGGTAGACGCTGGAGGCCGGTAAAAAGTTAGAGGCACAAGTGCCGAATCGAACTGTCCCGGTCGAGGTGCCGAGCTGAACTCTCAAAGTGCCGAACCGAACTGTCCCGGTCGAGGTGCCGAGCTGAACTGTCTCAAGTGCCGAAGGGTCTCCTTTTTCCTCTGTACCTGGGACGCGTCCCAAGCTTTCCCTCCTCTCTGCCTCTGTTGCTCGACGGACGCTTCCGTCTATGCTCCTCTTCTCCAGTTTTTACATGACTAATTAATTAATTGATTGTTATTTATTCTAATTATGGCGCTATTAATTATCACTAGAAATTTAGTTAATTATTAATAATAATAGTTCGCCAAGCTTTCAACCAAGCCAAGCACAATATTGGGGCGTGGTTCAAGGTGAAAACGAACTTGAGATTTTACCCTAATAAAATGACGTAGGTAGCGCTATCCTAGCCTATTAACTAAATGGGACCAAGCTACATGGGCGGAGCACCCTAAGTACCCTAGGTCGTTACAGCTAGCCCATCTCGTTCGGATTTATGTATATTCTAATTCTAATTTTATGAGTTGGCAATGTCGTCTTAACTATACGCTTTGGCGTATATCAAGAGTATTGCGAAGTTATGTCTCCACTAGCATGTTCCTTGGACACATTGCAAGGCGATACCAACATGTTAATAGGTTTTCTTTTCCCAGTAATTTTAACATTAAAAAACAAACTAGAACTGCTACAGAATGAGGGACTAAGAATTTGTGACCCTTTAAGTAACAGTCTCTTAGATGGAGTAAACACAAGATTTCCGATACTTTTCGAGCGATTGGATTTGATCCTAGCAGCCTGCTTACATTCAAAATTTAAACTAAATTGGATAACTGATGATTTAGAAAAGTGATCTGCGAATTAAAAAATAGACCGACTGATAGAAATCCTGGAAACGAAGAAATCTTCGATCAGTAACGAAAAAGAAACTTCGGAAAATTTTTCGACTTTTCGAAAACAAGTTTTGTAACATTTCTTTAGGTATTATGTTGTTGGTAACAACAAATGTGAAGAAAAAATTCAAAATTTTAGTTGTAGAACGATATTCAAAACATTAAATTTTATTTTATACTCCATGTATATTTAAATTTTTTCTTTATCATTTTCTCATCATTAGACATCCAAAAATTAGAAAAAAATTGATAAACTTGAAAAAATATTTTTTAATATTTGCATTAAACATTCTGTGATTAATTATTACTTTCTTCAATCTTGGGTACACTTCCGATTCATCGTTCCCCGGCGTTCCCCTTCGTATCAAAGTTTAATTTACGTCAACTTATTCCTTAAGATGTGCTCTTCAAGAAAAAGTTGCCCCATTTTGCCCGTTTTCACATTTAACACTTCGATAACAACGTGAGTTGTATGGCGCCCCAACGCAACATACAATGCATTTCCGATGTGTATCTTTTCTTTCCGTATCACTTCAGCCCTTGGTACTGAATTCATAAAGGACAATAAATAATTTGTCATTTTAAAAGCAAATTTTATAAACAATTGGCCATATCATGTATTTATGATGTAATAAATAAAGTTTTTTCTACTGAATCCGACAAAAATTATAGAGAAACTTTACTTGCTTATTAGATTTAAGCATTCAATAACAAGTGATGATTGTTTAAACAAATTTAATTAACAAATGCACTTTTTGGTTATTTTCAGAGCTAGAAACTTGATTTCTTTCAACGTAATCAAGTGTAAATGAATAATTTTTAACCTTTAGGGAGTTTAAATAAAAATAAACAATTTTAATTGTTATAAACAATTATGTAAAATTGCGTTTCTATTATGTTATTAGCACCTTATTACCAATCACACTTTGCTATATTATTATTGCTACTAAATTATTCATATTTTAATTTGATGCATTAAAATTAAAAAGTTTTTATTTTAAAACTTTCTAGCGTCAATTGATCCAAAGTTATTTAATTTTAAACTTATTAGTCTTATTACTTTTAACATTCAATTTTTTAATTGTAAATAGATCAATTCCGAAAGTTTTACTTTTCTAACTAATCAGATTTTTATTATAAGGAACAGTTTCATGCAGTACTTCACACTATGTTATCATTATACATACGAGTATCAAAAAGCGTCCAATCAGACTGTACATTGTGTATATATATATTAGGATGGCGCTTATTTACCCAATGCATTGAATATCGGCTCATGTCCCGGGAATCGTTTATTTATACCATAAAACTATCAAAGCAGGTGTGAAACCGGATATAAAAATCGTTTAACACGTTTCACTTTGCAAAAAACGCTTTTTTGAATTTTTTCAAATTTTTCATACTCCTAAGCTGTCCCTTCTTGGTCTATGCTTTCTAGGGACCTCTAATCTATTGAGCTCGTTTATGTGGATAATAACAG
>UCOH01011759.1:0-35452 GCA_900474275.1 Synergus japonicus | reverse complement strand
TATATATATATATATATATATATATATATGATTCATACATACGAAGATTTGTTTTTAATGAAAATATCTCAAGGACAAATGTTTTCTACCTCATCTATTGACTTCTTGATAAAACGCAATTATTAAAAGAATATAAAATGTCAGAAACAAAACAGGTGCTTTAAATTGAATTATTTTGTAAGAAAACACCTATTAATATGTATTTGCAGTTTACAATCTTAGGTGTTTTGTTGTTAGACATGATATCACGTTTGTTATTGAAATTGATATCAATATAATGTGGATATGTATCACGAATATTATCTTTTATTGAAAATTTGATGCAGATATGCAAGGAACAAAATTTCAGATTTTCAAATAAGAAAGTTGTTTTTTTGGTTTTTTATTATTTCTAATCTGTAAGTAATAAGTATACGAGATATTGATTCAGTATAGACCATATTGATAAAGACTTAAGTTAAAGTTTGAATGCAAATGTTTTCATGTTGAAATGATAGAGGAAAATACAATAGATCCTAAATTATAATCTCCCTGATTGATGATAATCTTAATTTTTCGAATGATTTAATCAATTTTATCTAATCGTTGGTCCTTCAAATACAAGCTTTTTTATATACCTAACACGTAACGAAAAATTCTTGCAAGTTGACTAATAATGAAATTATTGTATTTTATACCGCAAGGTACGAGTTTATACGTAATATAAAGAAATATAAAGAATTGCAAAAGGTATTATGCATGCACGTGCTAAACACCTGTTCTCTCTAAATGAATAAATTGCCTTGAACTAACATGCATTTTAGCTTGAATAAGTCAAAATTTATACCATTTGGCTGTAATCGCACTATTTTATGTGAAAATAAATAATAAAATATTATTTTCTAAAATATTTGATCCAGTCTGGTTTTTATCACCAGTAAATTTTTATGTAATATTTCATTACATTATACATTTCATGTGACTATTTATGTAAGTTACAAGGTAACTCAAACCTTTTTCAATGTAAAATTATATATTTGTGAAAGGTTTTCTTAAATATTAACTCAACTAGACTAAATAGACAAAATGGAAATGTATTATTATAGATTTCACGTATATATTGCCATTTTATTCAATTGTAAATTCACAATTCCACATATTATACAAAATAAAAGGACTCTTATTCAAAATTACTCTAAATTCAATAATAAACAAAATTTAAAGCAATAATTTAATTATTGCAATTAATATTAATGATTAGCAATTTTATTTAAAACCAATTCTCAGTTTCGGTTAGGGATTAGTAAATATTCATAAGATTATAGCTGTACCTGACCTAAGGTAAAACAAGGAGACCTCTTGCATCATAAATCAGAGTGAATAAAACCGCAGGGTCATAGAATATGGATTATAATTAAATTTCTACTCCTAATCTTTTTGAAAATCTCTTGAATTACTAGTATATATTTAAATTAAAATTAAATTTTACAAAAACCGTCAAAATCCTTGATGTAAATTCTACAAAATATTTTTAAAAAATCCTAAATATCCTCTGAAATTCCTCAATAAAATTCTCTGATAAATATTAAATAACCCCATAAAATATTTCAAGAATCTAAAAAATTTCTTGAAATCCTTTAAAATTATTAGAAATCTCATAAAATTTAATAAAATCGTTAAAGATGCGATGTATTTTAAAAATCATTAAAATGATAAAATTTAATATCCCATTAAGGGCCGATTCCACCCACTGTAATTACAACTTTTAATCTTTTTTAATACTTTGCGTACGCAAATCAAAGATTTAATCAAGGATAAAAATTTAATCACAATTGGTGGAATTCACCCTTAATCCTTTAAGATCATCATTATTTATTAAGTTTTCGAAATATCAAAATTCTAAGACAAGATTTAATATCCCGGAAACATTTTAAATTTCTTAAAATTTCACAAAAATTTTCAAAATCATAAATCTTTTGAAATCCACGTAAAAATTCATGAAAATCCCTAAAAATTCCTAGAAATGTCTTGAAATTCCATAACATTTAAGATCCCTGTAAATCATTAAAAATCTCGCCGAATTCCATGAAATCCTTACTTAACAGTTTTACAATATTTTTTAAAAATTAGAAAAATCTCTTGAAATATTTTTAAATTATTATAAATCTCATAAAAATCCATCAAAACCATAAAAAGTTCCACAATATCTTTAAAAAATCAGAAAAGTCTATTGAAATCCTTTAAAGTTTAATAAAATTTCAAAAAAAAAATTAATAAAATCTATAAAAATGCGACAGTCTTTTAAAAATTATTAAAATCTTTTGAATTCTTTTTAAATTCCTGGAAATTCCATGATAATATTTAAAATCCTTTAAAATCCTTTAAAATTGTCAGAAAGCTTTCGAAATTTCGATATACCAGGACGAGATTTAAAATCTCAGAAATCTTTTAAATCTCTTATAAAATTTCATGAAAACCTTCGAAATCGCTTAGAATTCGTGAAAATCTCTTATAATTTCCAGAAGCTTCTTGAATTTCTTTAGTTCTTTGATAACAGTTAAAATCCCTTTTATATCTGTGGTGACCTTCGTTCCCACGGTTCCTACGATAGAAATTTTGAGTTTTTCCAACACTTTATATTTGTATCCTAGGTAAAGGTTTTTTATACGAATTCCTCAGATTTAAATTCTCGAACCTCTCCTGCCAAGCGCCAAACTTGCTTTCAAGAATTTGTCATGTGTTTCCAAGATCCTTTTTTTTTTATATCGGTACTCGGACATACCGATTCTTAACTACCCTCGGCAGGCTTCCCCCGCAGGTCAGAGACTTCAGTCTGTACCTCGCCTTCTAAGTGTAAACCTCGTCTCGAAATTGATCATTAAATAAAATTGATATTTTAGTTGTGATTAAATAATCATTCATTTCTTTTTATTTCCACCTTCACCCACAATATCCTTTCAAATCCATTAAAAGTATTGGAAATCTTAAAATTTCTTAAAACCCCATAAAATTCTTACAAATCTTTTGAAATTCCTTAAAATTTCACAAAAACCTTAGAAATCGCTGAAATTCTTGGAAATCTTTTTAAATTCTCAGAAACCTCTTAAAATTGCATAAATTCCTTTAAAATTTCACGAAATATCCTAAAATCACTTAAAGTTCTACGAAATCTTTTGAAAATCCTAAAACTCTTTTGAATTTCATAAGAATCACTTTAAAATCGTCAAATTTCCTTAAAATTTCTAGAAACCTCTTGAAATTCCTTTCTAAAAAATAGTTTCTAAAAATGTTTCAAAAATCTCGCATGAATGTAAACAAATATGGCGTCTCATTTTTGAATTTGTGCTCTAAAACTCATATGTATTTTAGTCTCTTCTTGTATTTTCTCTCTCGAAGAACCTGCCAATAAAATATGTAATAGACAAAAGAAGACGAAATGAGTGAATTAAGGAAATGATACAAAGATTAATACTGAAGCGAATTTTAATCTGCATTATAGGCAAAAATAATCTCTTTATCAATTTCTCCATATAAAATTGAGCTTTATAGTGTCATGCTTCTATAAGGAAACGTATATTAAAAGCTTTAACGTCCTGCTTCTCAATTATGTCGATTGCCCGGATTGTCCCTTCAGTCAGCGGAATTTATATGTCGCATGACGAACATCTATTAACGAACAATGGGAACATCTTACGAAATGTTGCCTTGCATGCTTCAATTTGTTCCAATCGAAGCTTGTTTATCTTTCATTCTCAATGCTTAAGAAAAATCTAATCTTCCGTTAAGGGATTTGACCTTCTTTTTGATTTACCCTTGAAAAAATTGCACATTCTGAAGTTACTTAAATTCGATGAGAGCTGGAGATTTTTTAATCGTCTGGAGCTCATCAAAGGCGAACGTGCGATATAGCATGCTGTAGAAATAATTATTAATTTATTACCAAAAAAATGAGATAAGGTGACCCAGAATGGTATATAGAGATATCTATTGACATTTATAATGGAAGACGAGACTATTTTCATCATCGTCAATTAGTAGCTGACGTATTTGTGGATAAAAGAAACTATCAAAGAGGTTTCTATCATGAGTAAATGACGTAAAGAGACAAAGGTGGACGTGTATGACATTATGACACGTATCAAAACATTCTTCTCTTCTTCTGTGATTACTGCATGTCAAGAAACGGCTACACGCGTATCTATATATATATATATATATATATATATATAGATATGTATATCACAGAGATTAAGAAATTGAACGACAGAGATAAGATAAAATAATAATAAATATAATAATACTCTAGCTCTTTTTTTTTATTACATCAGTAGCTGAAGACGCGCGTGTCAGATAAAAAGTGCAGCAGATTGACATGTTCACACGATTTTCTCAATCCCAGAAAACGTTATCTCTTGTATTAAAAATTTCTCTGAGTATTATATATGCTCATTGAGACAAATTGGGTATTATATGGATGATAATAACTCAAGTTAAATCCCAGTGTGTTATTTTTTCACTCAAAAGTGGATCAAAGCGTACTGAAACCTATCTTATTTTTTATAATACTAGCAAGTATGATCCGCGCGCTCTGCGCGCGATTAATTTCTCAGGTTTTACTCACCTTTTGCTACATTACTTTCAATTTCGTAAATTCACTTGATATTTTGTAAAATTACTCAAAATCATATTAAATCTGATTAAACCTCTTAGAATTCCTGAAAATCCACTGAAATTTCGTAAATTTACTTGAATTCCTTAAAAGTCTTTAAAATTACTAAATACCCCATAAAATATCGTAAATTACTTTTAAATTATTTAAAATATAATTTAAAATATCCATATAATATCTTAAAATGCCTTGAATATCCTTAAAAATCTGGTGAAATTACTTTAAATTTCGTAAAATCACTTGATGTTTCATAAAATTCCATGACCTATCTTTATAATCCTTAAAATTACTCAAAAATTTTTGAAACATGAAACTCGTTTAAATTTCGCAAAATCAATTGATATTTTTTAAAATTACTTAAAATTACTCAATGCCTTCAAATCCATTAAATCATTAAAATAACTTAATATCCTATCAAATATCGTTAAATCTCTGAAAAGTATAAAAAATTTCATGATTTTTCGTAAAATCCTTTTAAATTCCTTAAAATTATTCAAGATTCCACATCTCATTAAATTTCTTAAAATACCTTAAAGTCTAGTGAAATTTCGCAAAATTCCTAAAAATCTCTTAAAACTTTCTCAAATTCTATACTTAAAATTGTACAAAATATGTAGTCAAATCTCTTAAAATTACTTTAGAATCCCATCATATCTCATCATTCTTATGGTAACTGATATGTAAATATACGAATACATATACATATATTAAAAGTTAATATATTAAAAACTGATATAAACAACACATGAAAAGTTTTCTATAATTAATCTTTTTAATTTTTTAAATAATGCTGACTAACTTTAGGTATATATTTTAAAATATTTTTTGCTTCACTAATAATTTATTTTTTACATCATCATAATTATTTTTATCACTTTAAATTATTTTCTATGTTTGTATAACCTTTTTATTAGTAATATTTTTGACAACGAAAATATTCTGAAGATAGTTTTCAAATTCGATGCATTCACACAAATTTGCCAAATTTCCAAAGGAACCAATCAGGTTTTCGACAACAATGTGTTCGATATATTGGTAACATCTCTTTTTTAAGATAGGATATAATAAAATAGAATCTCTTTTGTACTTATCCCATTCAGTTTCGACATTTTTACTAATTATAATTTTTAGTAAGTATTTACGAACTGACCTGAGACAATAAAGATAAAAGTCAAGTTGCTTTATTGATCCTCACCCACAAAATACGCCGCCTACGCAAAAAATGCCTATCAAGTATTTCAAGTTATGATCCCTTTTTTATTTCACGCTTTACTGGAATAATTTCTCTACTAAAAAATGTCCCGAGAATTAAGAATTAAGAACCATCAATGACTTATTGGTCATCAATTGTTTTTCCGGGGACCAGCTGCTTCTCGTATGACGTCGCAGACTTATCGTAGAAGTGTCACTTTGACAGCCGGGTCAAGAAAAAGAAACTAGCAATAGAATTTACAATAAACACGAGAATTGTTATATTATATCAGATAAAAAGTTATCAGTAAAAGTTTGATCAAACCCTCTCTTAAATCAAACGATTTAAAACTTTGAAAAAATTATTATTACATAACATTCTACCTTAAATCCTCTTCGATTTATTCGTGGACATAGACAAGCTTTTTAATTTTTAAGTTTTTGGCTTCATTATATTATCTGGCATAAAGAAACATTTCGTAGGAACAATGAGTTTGATAAAAAATTGAATTGTTATAGATCTCCAAGCAATGAAGACTGAATTTAGAATTGTTTCTCATTTTATTATCACAAGTACAACATATATTGTCATATAAATCTACCTTGGTAATTGGCAGCGGGATTGAAGGCGTTGAGAGCCGTTGACAGTCTTCAGAGGATCTTAATTGCAAGGATAACGCGCAAAAAAGTAAAAACTTGAATACAGATCCTGTGGACGTTAGCGAAGAAGTGGATTACCGACTTGTTATATGGGAACGTTTGATGCCCATCTGATCTGAGCCTCAACAAATACTCAACAAAAGAATAGGGACCATGAAACCCCTCTGAGGGCGCTCATCATTGAAGGGGAATTTCTATCGCGCCGACTCCGAAAGGTCTGCGAAGTCGCGGTATTCCGGAACAACATCGATCGACGGATGTTCTTGATGGGGGTCTATGCCCTGCAACGTCCTCGAAAACTCTATAATGCAGGTACTTTTTTGGTTGAGCTAGAGAAGAGCAACTTTTCATCAATTCTAATGATGCCTTTCAAAAAAATTGAACCAGAAAAAACATGAAAACATGGCTCATTTGAAGATTATACATGTTTCTTTTTATTGTATGAATCAGTTAGCTTCGACCTAAATTTGAATTCAAGAAGGTAAAGTCGTGTCGTGGGCACTTTCATATCGACTCAGCGTATGAAAGGTCGGTCTTAGTTGGCTTTTTCACCAAAAGTATCGTTAGCATTCAGTGGTGGAAATGATAAGTAAGATTACAACGTTTTCCAGCTTGTACTAACTTTTCAAATAATATTCGACCACTTTTCGAATGATATTTGAAAAGAAGATAAACTTGTTGAAAAATTGTAAAAGAGGCAGTTTTTCAAATTTTACAAGAAATATCTGTAAATATTTTATACTGAATTAAAACTGTATAAACGAAATATTATATTTATTTTTAATTTTGCAAGCGCGTTGAAAGACTGACAAAATATAAATGAAATTATATGTTCCCAATTCATGGAGTATTCAGAATGTGAAAGTTTTAACTTTCCTTTTTCTTTTAACTTTCCTGGTTAAAGAAAATGTATTTCTTATATATTTTGATCGATTCTTAATGAAAAATTTGCAGCCATTTGAAAACTTCTATATTATTAATAAACTTAAGCACAGATTAATATTATAAATATATAGTTTGAAGTAAGTGCTGATCTTTAAATACAACTTTTAGATCGAAATAATCGAAACTTTCAAATTACTATAAATATCCTATAAAATATCGTAAAATACCTTAAAATTATTTAAAATCCCCTGAATTCCTTGAAAGTCCTCAAAATAAGTTCATATTCTGTTAAATATCTTACAAGTATATTTAAAATTCTATGAAATCCCTTGAATTCCATAAAAGTCTTTAAGTCTTTAGTCTTGGTACTACACTCTAAAAAAAATTCTATTAACAGTGAAATTACGTTCCTTTCAAAATGCATCATTTGAAATTAAGCAGATTTCTTTTATCTGTCAAAAGAATCGTTTCACTGTTAAAAAACTCAGCTGCTAAGTGCAAAACGAAAATAATTTTACCAATAAATGATTTCTTTTGACTATGAAAAGACATCCTTTAACTATTAAAGGATTGCACTTGAATTCACTACTGGGTGAAGTGCGTCTATACATGAGTGATTGGACATTGTTTCAGTTTTAGTTTTTCTATTAAAGAAAATAGTTTCACAGTAAAAGGAAAACATTTGAAAGGAAAATTCTTTTACCGTGAAAGGATTTCCTCTCATACCAATTTTGAATTGAAACGATTCCTTTCACGGTAAAAGGAATCGTTTAACTGTCAATAGACTGTTTGTAGAGTGTAAGTAATTATAAAGAATTTTATGCCATTCAAGGGATTTCATAGAATTTTAAATAATTTTAAGGGATTTTTCGATATTTTATAGGATATTTAATAATTTTAAGGAATTTTAAGGAATTTTAAGGAATTCAAGGGTTTTTCCGCGATTTCATGAAATTTAAAGTAATTTTAAGGGATATTTTAAGATATTTGAAGAGACATTAACATTAAAGACTTTTATTTTTAGAAATGTTAAAGCATTCGGTGAGATTACTTCGGTTTGTCAAGAATTTTAAAGAATTCAACGAAATTTCATGGAATTTTGAGTAATTCAACATTAAATTATTTAAAAGTACTTAATATCTAATAAACTATCTTAAAGTCGCTTAAAATTACTTAGAATCTCCTAAAATATCATCAAATTCCTTGAAATTTCGCAAAATCAATTAATATTTCTTAAAATTACTCAAAGTTTCATAAAATATCATTAAATTCTTTAAAATTTTTGACAATTCAATATAATCTCACCAAATCCTTTAAAATATCCAAAAATACAATTTTTTAAAATGAATATCTCTTTAAATATCTTAAAATCCCTTAAGCCATTAAAATAACTTATTATCCTATGAAATAACGTATGGAATCTCTGAAAATCCTTTAAAATTTCATAAAATTCCTCAAAATACCATGAAATCACTTAATATTTTTAAACTCTCAATAAAATTCATTATACCCTTTTAAATATTCTTTAACACTATTCAAGATTCCATGAAATCTCATTAAATCTCTCAAAATACTTTAAAATGTAATGAAATTTCTCAAAATTTATATTTTATATTATATTGTATTATATTTATATATTTATATTAGAATAATATTTTGATCGATTTTCAATGCAACATTTACAACCATTTGAAAACTTACACATTATTACAAACTTAAGCACAGAGTAATATTATATATATATATATATAATCTAAAGTAAGAAGTTAATGCTGATCTTTAAATACAACTTTTAGATCGCTATAATCGAAACTGATGACGTGATTACAGATTTATAAATGCAAAAGGCACGGCATTGACGTTCGATCATACCTCATGATGAGTTCGCGCAAAATCGAAGTTTCCTCCATTTACGTTCAACTTTCATTATAAATACATACATCTTTTACTAAGTACATATGAGTGCAAAGAAATATATCGCTTAGTTGGTATTATAACTTTAAACTAAACGCGAGAATCAAGAAAAATTCTGTTCAATTATAATAAATCTTTAATTATTATCAAATTCAAGTTATTCATATGGCGACCCATTCAACTCCATCCTTCTCTATGGTAAGTGTATTGCGAATCAATTTTATTCCACTTGTTGTATTATTATCAAACTGCAAAGAAAACTGAAACTTTTTGATAAAATCTAAATTAAAAAATGTACAGATTCTTTGAAATAATATAAAATATAAAAATATAAATGTTTCTATCTGAAAACATAAAAAAATTCAGATATTTTTCAACGAAGACTTTATATAATCGATCAGGATTTTAAAAATCTATATGAGAATAAATAAAGATCATATGAAAATTTTATAATGTTGTTTTGCAGGCATGAATATACTAATCGGATTAATGCATATTAATCTACATATCTTTTATAAGTACTATCAATTATGATCCGCGCGCTTCTCATTTTTGCACACCTTTTGATAATAGAAAAAATAATTGAGAAGTTTTAATTCTTGAAATATCAAATCTTGTAATAATACCTACTTTATCTAATTTTAGGAATCTCTATAAGTTTCATAAAATTCTTAAAAATGTCTTTATTATCCCAGAGAAAAAAAGAAAGTATTGAAACACATTGAATAAATAAAAACTAATATCTAATATTCTTCAAAATTTGGTGAAATTTCTTTAAATTTTGTAAATTCACTTGATATTTTTTTAAAATAACACAAAGTCCTATGAAATCTGAGTAA
Organism: Synergus japonicus; assembly: GCA_900474275.1. NCBI lineage: Eukaryota > Metazoa > Arthropoda > Insecta > Hymenoptera > Cynipidae > Synergus > Synergus japonicus. Next base: position 25,315 of record UCOH01011759.1, on the reverse strand, counting down.
ATCTTTGAAAATTCCTGAAAATACACTAAAATTTCGTAAATTCCCTTAAGGCAATGAAAGACTTACCCGAATCCCTACCTTACCGACATTTTTTTTGTCTGCAACGCTACATTTACATTTATTGAGATATCAAATTGAAATTTTCTAAAATTAAAGAAAATATGCTATGGTATGTTTATCTGATCTAAAATTTTTGTAAAAATTAAAAAAAAATTTTGAAATTTTTTTTTTTTTTTATAAATGTCAATATTTAGGAGCAGATAAACACACCTTAATGCTTTAGCTTCAATTTTAGAAATTTTCAATTTGATATCTCAGTAAATGTAGACGTAGCATTACAGAGAAAAAAATGTCGGTAAGGTATGGATCGGGTTAGTCTTACATGACCTTAAGGTAGCGACAAAAAACCGCGACATCCGTACACTCACACATACATTCAGTCAATTCATTAAAATGTTATATTAGACTTTAATCAAATGAGGAAAGTTTAATTAAACCATTTTAAAGTTATTGACTGAATGTAACGACTACAAAGTTTCCTCTGTGAGGAAGCAAAAGTTAAAAGCAGGTCATTTTTACTTCCTCATAGAGGAAGCTTTGTAATCTTTTAATTTTTTTTGCAATATTTTTAAAATGGTTTAATTAGACTTTCCTCTTTTGATTAAAGTCTAATACAACATTCTAATCAATTATGTGTGTGCGTGCGCGTGTGTGTGTGTGTGTGTGTGTGTTTGTCGCCACCTTAATTTGGATACAGTTGTAGTTAAATTGATGAAATTTCAATAAATGTAGACGTAGCGTTGTAAAGAAAAAAAATGTCGGTAAGGTAGGGATCCGGTAAGTCTTACAAGACCTTAATATAAGTCCTTAAAATGTAAAATTTCATCAAATCTCTTAAAATCATTTAAAATTCCATGAAATCTCATTATATAATCTCATAAAATTACTCAAAATTCCATAGAATTTCGTTAAATTCTTTGAAATTCTTGAAAATCCTACATAATCTCACCAATCCTTTATAGTTTCTTGAAATAAATGTGCTTTAAATTACTTAAACTCCAAGGAAATCTCATGAAATCTCGTAAATGCCTTAAGATCCCTTAAGACATTAAAATGAGACTTCATGGGATCTGTGTGTAATTGGAAGTAATTTTAAGCCGTATAAATTAATTTTGGTAAATGTTTATCAAATCTCAATAAAATTCGAAAAACGCATTTAAATTCCTTAACATTATATTCAAAGTTCCATGAAATATCATTAAATCTATTAAAATATCTTAAAATCCAGTAAAATTTTGTAAAATTCCTAAAAATCTCTTAAAAGTTTCTCAACTTCCATAAAATTCCACAAAATTTATAGTCAAATGCCATACAATTATTTTATAATTCTTTAAAATTTTATAATTTTTCCCAAAGAAATGCGAGATTGAATAAATTAAAGGATTATCAAAGTATGCAAAATTATTCAGAGATTTGGATTTTTGAAATATAAAAATTTGTATTTCGTAGTTTAGTTTTAGTAATCTCAATAAAGTTTTAAAGTCCTTTTAAATTCCTTAAAATTTTGTGAAATCCCTTCAAATACCTTACAAGTTTTAAAAATCACTTCAAATTCCACAACATATTTATTGTTAAATATTTTAAGATTTCTCAAAATGTCATGATCTCTTATAATTGCTAAAAATCTAATAAAATTTCGTAAAATTCCTTGAATCTCTTAAAAGTCCTTAAAACTATTTAATATCCATGACACTTCGTGAAAATCCTTGAAACAGCTTTAAAGTTTATAAAATTACACAAATTATCGTTAAATCCTTTAAATTTATTTAAAACCCCTTGAAATCACGTTAAATACTTTCAATTACTTAAAAATCCAATGAAAAATATTTATTAGATTTTTAGATTCTTTAAATTTCTTTAGATTCTATAAAACGCCAGTAACTTAAAATTCTAAAAATCAGAAAAATTTCATGAAATTCCTTGAAATTCCTCGAAATCCCTTAATATTTCTAAAATTCAATAAATTGTCTAAAATTCGTATTCTCTGTCTTAACAATCTTTTTAAAAACGAAAATAGTCTAAAAATTCTTTTCACATGCTATACATTCGATACATTGGTAACATATCTTTTTAAGATATAGAAAATAAAATATATTTACATTTATTCAGTATATGAGTATAATATAACAATCAGTATGTAACTGGTACGTTATATTATAGATTACTGTGTACTTGTTATATTAGTTATACATATGAGCCATTCCATACAAAATTTACAATCAACACTTTTTTTCGCGCGAAATATTTCTTTTTGTATTTTTTGGTCGAAAATATTGTATACGTATTTTTTTATTTCGTCATGATATTTAAAATTTCGGAGTTGCGACTTTTCAAACTTTTTACGCTCGAAAAATCTACCTATAAATATTTGCGAATAAAAAAAAATATTCGACTAAAAAAATAAGTGGCTACAGTAAAATTTAGGATTTTTTCTCAGCTTTTCAATAAGCATTACAAGAAATTCATTAGACCAATAGTTTATAAAAATATGGCCTATTTTTATAAACAAATAATTTTTTTTCAACTTTGGAACTAATTTTTTTTTCTTTTTTTATTGTAAAATTTACTTTAGACACTTTAGTTACTACTCCGAAAATTTGGGAATGGACCGTTGAAAATTTTGTCTGTAATAAATTTTTGAACTTTAGCTCTCGCGCTCGAACCACGCGCGATCGGCCGATCGTACTTGCTTCAATGCATGGTGCAACTTGTCGCGCCCTTGTATTGTGCTCCATGCGTGAAGTCATTTTCCTCTGTGTTTTTTCTAAAATTTTTCTAACATGTCAGAATCAAAATTTAAACATGTGTGTTGTAATCCCTTCAACAAAGAACATCATACTGGAAAAGAACAGAAAAAAAATTTGCGTTGTGTTTCTTCTTCGTCGCTTGAAAAATTAGATTGTTTAAAACCTGACGATGTTTTGTGTCCACCGTGTAGATAAAAAGTGGCGGAAATCCCTAAAAATCATCGTGAGTAATTCAATTCTTTCTCTTATTGAATTTTATTTTTTTTTGAGATTTTTCCATTTAAAATTTATGTTGCTTTTTCAAAAAATTAGACGTGGACATTAATCTTGTTAGTGGTGACAGATGTGAATCTGATCATTCTGATGAAGAAGAGGACGATTGTTATTCATTATATTCTGGCACTTCAGACGTAAGAATAATTCACAAAATTTTTATTATTTATTATTATTATCACCAGAATGATCAGATTCACATCTGTCACTATTAACAAGATTAACGTCCACGTCTAATTTTTTAAAAAAGCAACATAAATTTTAAATGGAAAAATCTCACAAAAAAATAAAATTCAATAAGAAAAAGAATTGAATTACTCACGAAGATCTAATGTTTCAAGCGACGAAGAAGAAACACGACGCAAAATTTTTGCTCAACACTTCTAAAAAGCACCATGCATTGAAGCAAGTACGATCGGCCGATCGCGCGTGGTTCGAGTGCGAGAGCTAAAGTTCAAAAATTTATTACAGATAAAATTATTTGTTTATAAAAATAGGCCATATTTTTATAAACTATTGGTCTAATGAATTTCTTGTAATGCTTATTGAAAAGCTGAGAAAAAACCCTAAATTTTACAGTAGCCACTTATTTTTTTAGTCGAATATTTTTTTTTATTCGCAAATATTTATAGGTAGATTTTTCGAGCGTGAAAAGTTTGAAAAGTCTCAACTCCGAAATTTTAAATATCATGTCGAAATAAGAAAATAAAAAAAAATATATTTCGCGCGAAAAAAAGTGTTGATTGTAAATTTTGTATGGAATGGCTCATATATATTCCCTTTAAGTAATATTTGAAATTGGCTGCAGATCTCTCAGGAGATGCTAATTCAATTCTGGCATTAAAGAAGCACATTTCAATCAATATATATTAAGAAAGATGAGTACTTTACAAGAATAGAAACCCCATAAAATTGCTCTTATATATTCAAACTAGTGCAAGGCTGCGGTCGAACTCCGCCTGCAAATTCAACGTTTTCAGACTGGGTAGTATAATCATACTTCCTCTCACGTCTTCAAATGTTCCTGTCTTTCTGTGGATTATCTCATGATCTAGTCACACGGCATCCGTCAAAGTGAACAGTTCACAGTTGCAGTTGGGGTTGCATTTTTGGTGCTCATCATTTCATTGAATTGGCCTTCAGCCACGAAACTTGCTCTAATTTGCAAACAGTGTTAAAGACACCACGTATTTCTGATTGCAGCTGATTCGTCGGTACTATCGTTTCAGCAGTCATCGTTTTTCCTCATCCACGAAAGGTATATAATCATGTTTTATTAACTTATTAAGTAACACATACAGCATGTCAAGAGAAGTCACTTTCACTTCTTGTTTTTACACTTCTCCCTCTTCTTCTCTTCATATAATTCATATGTAAATCATGCAGTTGAGAAATTTAAAAAAAATTTAAACTCTGAATCTAGAGCACAATATGTATGTCATGTTTAAAAGGCCTAAATGGTTATATATAAGACGATTAAGGATTGGTCGGATCAAATATTGATATCCTTCACTTAGATTATAGAAATTTGTAATTTAATCACACGGAAAAAAGAAAATAGCTGAATTTACTATTTAAAATAGTCAACTTGCGTCAACTTGAACGCATTTTTCCTGGTATTTAGTAAGTTTTACATGTAACTAATTGCAAGTTTTACAATTGTAACTCTTACAATGAAAAAACAGAGTTTGCAATTTTTTTAACGAAAATTATCATTTGAAATAGTAAAACTTACTAAATTCCAGGAAAAATGCGTTTAGTTAAGTTGACTATTTTAAATGGTAATTTTAGATATATTATTTTTTCCGTGTATGTTTTCTTATCACTATTGTGTAATTTCGACCGTCCTTGCAAAAAAATTTATCGCAATTATTTAACGAGTGTAACTTTTTTATTAGTATAACTTTTCTATTAGTATAACTTTTCTTTTACTATATAACTTTTTTATTAGAAAAACAATTTTATATTTTTTCCAGGAACAATGCCGTGCCCATTTCTCGCCAGACTCTCTCCGAATTACATTCGGAATTACGGAGCATCGATGATGATGAATTTTCCTCAACATTGCCCCGTAATGTCCCGAATGATCACTTCCGGAACAGGAACAGCTGATTCTCCAATCCCAGAGTTGATTAGCAGCAAGTGTCCTTTTCTTTCAAAAGAGCCTAAGGCTGTGAAGGAGGCTAATCCTGCAATGGAGGAAGATATTATCAATGTAGCAGCTGGGCCTAAAGAGGAAACGAAATTTGAATATGAAAAGTTTTTTCATGACCAAATTATGCAAAAGAAGAAAGATCACTCCTATAGGTACCTATATCAGAGCATTTAAATGATTATGGACGAAACTGTGGCATTCAATGAGTCAAGAAATATGCCAAAGCCAAATTAAAGGAATTAATCGAATTCAATTGGATGCAATTCATAAGATTGCAGTTCACAATAAAATTTCAATTGAGTATTCATGGCTGAAACAATTGATGCCTTGATGGCATATTAATATGTAAGGAAGTATCCATAAATTACGTAACTGATTTTCCGGGGCGGGGAGGGAAAGATTTTATGAAGGGGAGGGCAAATCTATACTTTTACCTAATTTTTTTTAACGAATTTTACTATTTTTATTTTAAAACTAGTTGTGAATTCGATATTGAGTGTTTAATTTAACTGTATTTATTTTTTTTACCGATTTTTTTTAGCACTTTGCTTCCTCATACAGAAAGCACTCAGAATTTTTCTTAATATTTAAAAATATGTACACTTTCTTTTTGAAGCGAAGGATCTTTTGACCTCAGCATTCAAATTTTTAAATAAGATGTATACATTTTATTTAAATTAAGTAATCTAATATAATTATATTTATATTCGATTACTTAATTTTATACGATGCAAACAAGCTTTTACTTTCTTACATTAGCTTTAAATTTTGGTTATTTAAAAACGAAGATAAAAACGAAATTTTTTTAAATTATAAATATAAGCATAACTTCCTTAATATTCAATAAAATCATTAATCCTACACTACATAAAATTTTTTTAATTAAATATTTTACAAAATCCTTTGGCACGTTTTGAAATATTGATGGTGCAAATAAGTCCTATAGATTTCATCAATTTATCTCTAACTGTATCCAAGTTAAAGTGGCGACAAGCACACCTTAAGGTCATGTAAGAACTACCCGATCCCTACCTTACCGACATGTTTTTTCTACAACGCTACGTCTACATTTATTGAGATATCAAATTGAAAATGTCTAAAATTAAAGCTAAAGCATTAAAGTGTGTTTATCTGGTGCTAAATATTGACGTTTTTTAAAAAAAATTAAGACAAGATAAATATACCTTAGCATTTTTTCTTTAATTTTATAAATTTTCAATTTGATATCTCAATAAAAGTAGACATCCCAGTGGGCACGAAATTTAGAGACGTTTTTAGAACGTCCTAAAAACGTTTTTAGGACGTACAGTTCAAAGTCAGACTAAAGAACTTCCTAAAAACGTCTTAAAAACGTCCTTGGAACATTGTATGCTATTAGAACGTTATTTGGCCTGACTTAGGATGTTTTTAGGACGTCCTAAAAACGTCTTGGTGTATTCGTGCCCACTGGGATAGCGTTGCAGAGAAAAAATGTCGATAAGATAGGGATCGGGAAAGCCTTACATGGCCTGAACTTGGATACACTTATTGATAAATTGATGAAATTTAAAGGGCTTATTTGCACCATCAATATTTCAAAACGTGCCGAAGGATTTTTGAAAATATTGAATTTAAAAATTTTTATGTACATTTAAAATCCCATAACTAGCTGCCAAGTTGTATCAACTTTTGTACTCATTAAATGAGCACTTTGCTTCCTGTAAGCAAATATGATTTGCTTCCTCGTAGAGGAAGCATTAAGTATTCTTTACATCAGCATTAAATTTTGATTACTTGAGAATTTATATTCAAAAAATTAATTTTCGAAAATTACAATAAAGCATAACTTGCTTCTTTTTTTATAAAATGCATTAATCATATAGGTAAATCGATTCGTCTCGATGAAAGGAATCTTCATTTCCCTTACATCAGCTTTAAATTTTCAATATTTGAGAAGTTATAGTGGAAAAATGAATTTTACGAAAATGATAAAAGTACATAAAACTTTTAAAATTAAATATGTTGTGAAACCCTTGCAAGAAATTCAACTAGGTATATAGTGGAATATCTATGCAAAATTTCATCAATTTATCTCTACGCGTTTTCAAGAAATTGCTCGATTGTGACACACACACACACACACAACACATACACACACAGACAAATTCGGACATTTTTTCAGATCATCATATTAGATATATTGCTCTTGAAATATGTTCAAAAAAACCTTTTTTAGGAAACTGGATTTTGTCACCATTACAAACTTGGCTTGGCTCGGTTATGCTCGGATGGGTGTCGCTGTACCAAACTAACATTATTCAATAAATAAAAAATGAATGAAATACATTTAGAAAATGTATCGAATTCCCCTATGAGGAAGCAACAGTTTTAACGCAAGATAGCATAAGGAAATATCAAAAATGCCTAAAAATTTCTTAAAAGTCTCCCAAATGACATAAAATTTCACAAAATATGTAGTCAAATTCCTTAAAATTACTTTATTATCCTTTAAAACTTCATAATTTTTTCCAGAAGAATGTGAGATTGGAAAAATTAAGGCATTTTAAAAGTATGCAAAATAATTTAGAGATTTTAATTTTTGAAATATAAAAATTTGTAATCCCTAGTCTAATTTTAGGAATCTAAATTTTGTAAAATCCTTTTAAATTCCATAAAATTATTGAAAATCCCATTAAATCCCATTTAAACCTACAAAATATCTAAAAATCCAATGAAATTTTGTGAAATCCCTTCAAATAGCTTAAGTTTTAAAAATCACTTAAAATTCTACAACATACTTATCGTTAAATTTTTTTAAATTTCTATAAATGTCATGATCTCTTACAATTGCTAAAAATCTAATTCCTTCAATCTCTTAAAAGTCCTTAAAACTATTTAATATCCCTTAAAATATATCTGAAAATGCAATGAAACTTCGTGAAAATCCTTGGAATCAACTTTAAATTTTCTAAAATTACTTAAAATTACACAAAATATAGTTAAATCCTTTAAAATTATTTAAAACTTCATGAAATCTCGTTATATACTTTCAATTATCTGAAAATCCATTGAAAACTCTTAATTATATTTTTAGCTTTTTTACATTTTTTTAGATTCTAAAAAACCTTAATAACTTATAAAATTTCTGATAATCAGAATAAATTTCATAAAATTCCTTCATCTAGTACTGTGAAATCCTTTAATATTTCTAAAATTGCAAAAAAAATTTCTAAAATTCGTATTGTGTCTCAATAATCTTTTTTGAAAACGAAAATAGTCTGAAGATTGTTTTCAAAATCGATACATTCACATATAAATAAATGTAAATAAATTGACTGAAAGAGCCGAGATTGAATTCACAGCTATTGTTAATGATAATACTTATAGTCTAATGACTGTTATAGCTAATTGTAAGAATCAGGAAAATTTTGTTGATTTAGATTAAGAGAGTGTCTAATCATAACTGTCTCTTTGCAGAGTATTCAAGAAGGTGAATCGCCTCGCAGAACAGTTCCCAAGTGCCGTGGAGTATTCTTGGGGTGAAAAGCCAATCACTGTTTGGTGTTCCAATGACTACTTGGGCATGTCTCGTCACCCGGCTGTCACCGACTCCGTCAGACAGGCTCTGGATAAATTCGGTGCTGGTGCTGGAGGAACTCGAAACATCTCAGGAAACTCAACAGGTCATGAAATGCTGGAAGAGAGAATGGCTGCTCTTCACCAAAAGGAAGCTGGCTTATTATTTACCTCCTGCTTTGTGGCGAACGATTCCACTCTCTTCACCTTAGCCAAAAGTCTCCCAGGTTGTCACATCTTTTCTGATGCTGGCAATCATGCTTCGATGATTCAAGGAATAAGAAACAGCGGTGCACCGAAGCATATCTTCAGACATAATGACGTTGAACACCTTGAAGAGCTTTTGTCTAAACTAGACAAAAATGTGCCTAAGATTGTCGCCTTCGAAACTGTGCACTCCATGACGGGTGATATATGTCCTCTGGAGAAGATGTGTGACATAGCTCATAAGTATGGGGCCTTAACATTCATTGATGAGGTTCACGCAGTTGGTCTCTATGGATATACAGGAGCTGGAATTGGTGAGAGGGACTGGGTTCTGCATAAGATGGACATCATTTCGGGCACTTTAGGAAAGGCCTTTGGCAATGTCGGTGGATATATAGTAGGGTCGTCTAAACTGATTGACATGGTTAGAAGTTATGCTGCTGGATTCATTTTTACAACTTCTTTGCCTCCTACGGTGTTGTATGGGGCTTTAGCTGCAGTTGAGGTATTGGCCTCGGATGAAGGTCGTGCTCTGAGATCGACTCATCAAGCAAATGTTGCATATATGAAGTCTATCCTCACTGAAGCTGGTCTTCCCTTAGAACCTTCGGTCTCGCACATCATTCCTATAAAAGTACGTTGATTGGAAAATTATTTCATTTACTCTCTTTAAATCTCTGGAAATTGTTTAGGATATCTCTCAAAATATCATCAAATCCCATAAAATTATTAAAATTCCATGAAATCCCCATCTTCAAATGTATACCATTCAAAATTTCGTCAAATTTCTTTAATTTTCTTAAATCCATTTTATATTCCTTAAATTTACTCAAAGTCCCATGAAATCCGATTAGATCGTTTTAAAAAATTTGAAAATTCAATGAAATATAGTAAAATACATTGAATTATCTTAAAGTCGCTTAAAATTACTTAGAATCTCTAAAAATATTATCAAATCCCATAAAATTATTCAAAATTCCATGAAATTTCATTAAATTCCTTAAAATTCTTGACAATCCGATATAATCTCACCAAATCCTTTAACATTTCTAAAAATAAAAATCTTTAAAATTAATATGTTTTAAAATATCCTAAAACTCCTCAAAAATAGTTTAAACTCCATGAAATCTTGTAAAATCCCTTGATTCCTTAAAAATCCTTAAAATTAGTTAATATTACATAAAATATCTTAAATCCTTTTAACATCCTTAAAAATCTACTGAAATTCCTTTAAACATTGTAAAATTACTTCACATCGCTTAAAATTACTCAAAATACCATGAAATCTTATTAAAATTCTTAAAATTACTGAAAATCAACTGAAATTTCGTAAAATCCCTCGAGTCCCTTCAAAATCCATTAAATTATTTACTATCCCATAAAATATCGTAAAATCCCTTCAAATTATTTTAAATCCCATGAAATGTCATCAAATGCATTATTCAGAATCTGGTAAAATTCCTTTAAATTTACCAAAATCAATTTGTACTGCTTAAAATTACTTCCAGTTACTCAAACTTTCATAAAGTCTCATTATATCTCTTAAAATTATTAAAAATTTCGTGAAATTTCATTAAATTCTTTAACATTATTGAAAATCCAGTATATAATCTCACCAAATTCTTTACAATTTCTGGAAATAAATGTCTTTGAAATTACTTAATATCTCATAAAATATCTTAAAGTCGCTTAAAATTACTTAGAAACTCCCAAAATATCATCAATTTCCACACACTTATTAAAATCCCATGAAATTCTTTAATTTTGTAAAATTCTTTTGAATTTCTTAAAATTATTCAAAGTCCTATTAAATCCCATTAAAACTTTCAAAATATCGAAAAGTACAATGATATTTTATGAACTCCCTTCAAATACCTTCAAATTTTTAAAAATCACTTAAAATTCCACAAAATATCTAACGTTAAATCTTTTACGATTTCTAAAAATCCCATATTTTCTTAAAATTGTTAAAAATCTAATGAAATTTCGTAAAATCTGTTGAATCTCTAAAAAGTCCTTAAAAATATTTAATATCCCATAAAAAATCTGAAAATCCAATGAAACTTCTGAAAAATCCTTGAAACAGCTTTAAAGTTTCTAAAATTACTTAAAATTACACAAAATATCGATAAATCCTTTAAAATTATTTAAATTCCCATGAAATCTCGTTAAATACTTTGAATTTCCTGAAAATTCATTGAAAACCCTTTATTATAATTTTAGATTCTTTAAATTTCTTTCGATTCTAAAAAACCCCAATAGCTGTTATTAAATCCCTTAAAATTTCTAAAAATTCAATAAATTTACTAAAATTTATATTTTCCATCGTAATAATCTTTTTGAAAACAAAAATAGTCTGAAAATTGTTTTAAAATTCAATACATTCACACAATTCGCTCAGTTTTTATAAACCAATCACGTTTTCGACAACAATGTGTTCGATATATTGGTAACATCTCTTTTTTAAGATAGGAATATGATTTTTATGTTCATTTTCAGATAGGAGATCCCCAACTGAGCGCTCAGATAGCAGACACGTTGATTAGAGAAAAAGGACATTACGTCCAGGCCATCAATTATCCTACGGTTGCAAAAGGAGAGGAAAAACTGCGTCTTGCCCCAACACCTAAGCATACGCATCTCATGATGGATAAATTTGTTGAGGATACGTTGAATGTTTTTCAGCGACTTAATATTCCTAAGGTCGAAAAGAAGACACATGAAGTGCCACGTGCAATATGCGTACATTGACAATCGTACAGCCTTACATAATAATAAATGTAATGGAATTCTCTGAAATGTTTAGGAAGATAATTTATTGGTGTCATAGAGTTTATGAGTGTAAAATTGGGTCAAATTGTTATTCAGAGTTATAAATCAATGTTATATCCTCGAAAGAATATTATATGCTGTGAGTCATATTGAATTTTCACCTTATGTTGTTTTATTTATTCCGTCTTATCATCTTATCAATCACTTCTGATTTTCCCGCCTTCTGCTGGGGGTTGATCCACTCGGTAGAATATTTTTCCAGGCCTAAAGTAGCCCAAGTACTCCACAATTTCGGGAGTTGTGTCTATACGGTAGTGGCCGCCTTCTTGTAATGAATAACTGTGCCAATGTTTCACTCTCAAATCTAAATCCTAGAAAAATTTAAGTTATTAATTCCTAAAAGAGAACTTAATGAAGAGAGAACTATTTTTATTGAACTTTCAGCATGTTGAATCTTACTTACTGTTTCGGCAGATACAAAAGTTCCAACTGCAACTAAAGGAGCAGACATTTCATAAACTTGTAAATTATTTTGAATTTCTTCTGTAGTGTACAGCGGTTTATCAGAAAATTGCTTCATTATGTGCTGTTGCACTTTTCCTTCTTTAATGACGAATGTTCCACCTAATCCTGAAGAAAGATACAAAAAGTAGAAAGTGAATTTTTTTTAGTTTATTAAAATTACTTAAAATTACTCAAAATACTATGAAATCTGATTACTACTCTTAAAATTCCTGAAAATCAACTGAAATTTCGTAAAATCCCTTGAATTCCTTCAAAATCCTTTAAATTACTTAATATCCCATAAAATATCGTAAAATCCATTTAAAATATTTTAAATCTGTTCTTATATCCCTTAAAATTATATAAAATTTAATAAAATTCCTTTAAGTTTCGTAAAATCACTTGAGATTCCTTTAAAAAATTACTCAAAAGCCCATAAGGTCTCATTAATTTTTTTTAATTTTTCAAAATTCCATGAAATCTCGTGAAATACTTAAAAATACTTGAAAATTCAATGAATCTCAACAAATTTCTTAAAATTTCTGAAAATAAAAGTCCATATTTCTTATTATCATGAAATACCTTAAAATCCCTTAAAATTACTTAGAATCCCAAAAAATATCATTGAATCCCACAGTTACTTAACATCGCATGAAATCTCACGAAATCCCCTGAAATTCCTAAAAATTCAATGAAATCTCCGAAAACAATATCGTACAATCGTTGAAAATTACTTAAGATACCAAGAGATTTCATGAAATTCTTTAAAATTCCTAACAATCCAATGAAATCTCGTAAAATCCCTTGAAAGTCCTTAAAATAATTTAATATCCCTTAAAAGTCTTTAAAATTAGAATAATTTTTATTCGAATATTCTTACTTTGGTATTATTATAAATATAAAAATAAATGTTTGTATAGTCTAAGAACAAAAGACAATCGTCGAATATGTAATATTGTTAAGTAATACGAATTACTTTATAGGGATTTTAAATGTTACGGAATTTCAAGACGTTCCTAGGAATTTTTAGAGATTTCCAGGGATTTCAAAGGATTTACGAGATTTCATTGGGTTTTCAGTAATTTCAAGGGATTTCATGGGATTTTAAGTAATTTTATGGAACATAAAGAAATATCAAGAAGTATTAAATGATTTTACGAAATTTTAAGATATTGTATGGGATATTAGATAATTATAAGGACCTTTCAAGGATAATTATTTAAAATTCCATGAAGTTCCGTAAAATCCTTTCATTCCTATAAAAGTATTAAATAAAATTACCTAATATCCCATATAATATCTTGGAATCCTTGAAAGGTCCTTATAATTATCTAATATCCCATACAATATCTTAAAATTTCGTAAAATCATTTAATACTTCTTGATATTTCCTGATGTTCCATAAAATTCCCTAAAATTCCACAACCTATCCTCATAAATATGGAGTTTCGTTAAATTCTTGAAAATCCAATAAAATATCATAAAGTCCCATAAAATTACTTAAAATTCCATGAAATCCCTTGAAATTACTGAAAATTCAATTAAATCTCGTAAATCCCTCGAAATCTCTAAAAATTCCTAGAAACGTCTTGAAATTCTGTAACATTTAAAATCCCTATAAATCATTTGAAATCTGGCCAAATTCCATGTAATCCTTAACAATTCTAAAAAAGAAAAAAATTTTTTAATCTTTTGAAATCTTTTCAAATTATTAGAAATCTCATAAAAATCCATCAAATCCATAAAGATTCCGCAATATCCTTTAAAAATCGACTCATTTCTTGAAAGTCCTTAAAAAATGTAAATCTTTTAAAAATCGTAAAAATCTTTGGAAATCTCTCCATAAAATCCTTTAAAATTCTCACAAAATCTTTTTGTGAAATAATCACTTAAAGTTATTAGAAATGTTACAAAATTCTATAAAATCCCTATAGCAATTCTTAGAAATCTTTTAAAATATCTTAAAATTCCTTGAAATTCCAGGTTTTCGACAATAACATCTCTTTTTTAAGAGAGGATTATATTAATATCTAATGAAGACTCACCAAGAAGTTTGTCGGGATACCGACTGGAAAGAGCTTTCTGCATCGAAGAAATGAAGTCGTCGTTACCTGTGCGTTTCTTCACATGGACCTTTATCACTTTACTTGGTTTGCCTTTACTTAGGAATAAACTTGCTGTGAAAGCAAATCGTGTCTCGTTTCCAGGTAGAATTTCAAAAATACTTGCACCATTGGTTTCATCAACCGCAGAAATACGAGTGGTTGCAGAAGACTCTGGTGTATCCAAAACCACATTCATCATCATCTACAGTTAATAAAAAATTATAAATTTATAAACATTTTCAGTTACTTTTTCATCTCAAGCGAAATTAAACTTAGAATTTATTACCACATTATGTTTATTATACTTATACTTATAATTATTATATTAATTATATACCTCAATGTTTGTGTTTAAATAAGGCCAGGGTCCAGCACCAGCGCCAATGATAAATGGTTGATTTCCATGACCCAAATAATTAGCGAGGGTTTTAATGTCGTAGACTCTATCCTTCTTAGCAATGGGCAACTGATATTTTTCACCTCCGACCTCTACTAAAGTTGGTTTTCCTCCTAGTCCTTAGAATTTAAAAAATGGAAGAGAAAGTTATTGTTATTATATGTTTTGCAAATTTTGCATTATAAATTATTTTTAAATAATTTTGCAACATTATGATTTATTTGGTAATTAATGGTTACCAGAAGCGGCCAAATTAAAGGGTGCTTCCTTTAGATCAGGACAACTGACAATTTCTACTGTAACTTCATCAAAATTTTTTGAGAGTTCTTCGTTGAAAACTATATAAAAAAGTTATTCAAGATTAATAATAAATTAATAATAAAAGTGAAAGATATACGATTGTATATATGAGGGATTTCATGTCAAGTCCCATTAATTAGTAGTTACCACACCAAATTTGAAGGAGATCGGTCAAAAACTTGCCGAGTTGGGGGGGGGGGGGGGGGAATTTTGAAATTTTAGTCAAAGAGCCCTTGTTCCAATAACCTATGGCATTAAGAAAATTTAGTTCAAAGCGTTTCCGACAGGTTTTTTTTCAGTCTTTAAAAAAAATATTTATAAATATTTTTTAATTCAAAATTTAATCGATTTTTTTTTAAATCAAAAATATTTTTGGCTGTATCTCAAAAAAGGACGTTTTTTTATCTTAAAATAAAGCTCAGGTCTTTTCCTTTAAGAACTGTGAGGTCCAAAAGTGGGCTGAGACTTGTTTATCTATGAGCCGGTTTACACCGTCGAGTGTAAGTATAGTTACGCGCGCGTAGAACTGTTGGGAGGAGCGAATCTTGCGCCTCGAAGAGAGCAAAAAAAAGGGTTGTCATTACAACAAAAAAGAAAAACATAACCCAAAAAGTTAAATCTAAAAAAAAAAACAAATGAATTCTATAAGTTCTACGCACGCGTACACGCGCCTAAACTCGACGGTGTAAATCGGCTCTATATCAAAATTAACGTCGAGTATCTCGAAACACCCATGACGTTAGCTCTCGAACGTTGTTAAGTGGAGTCCATGTCAAGAGATCGCCAAATTTTTCGTGCTTGAATGGGATTTGCGTGTAATTAAGTATAATCAGTCCTTTATTAGTCTAGAAAAACCGTAATAAATATTTTTGAAAAATTCCAAAAAATGACGATGATATGGGACTTTGAAATTTTTTGGACCTTTTGTCTGAAAACATATCTTTGGTTCCAATTAACCGATTTAACTTTTTAAGGGTCTCAAATTTTTTCTAAGAAAACCTAATTTCATATAACAAAAAATTCAAAACGAAAAAAAAATTTTTTGACTTCTTTGTGTAAACTCAAAAAACAAAAATTGCTTTTCTGAAAAAAGCAGTTTTTTATTTTTTTTATTTTGTTAACAAATAAAGGTCTACATGTGCTTTACAAGTTCTGTAAATTTCATCAGTGGGCAAGTTAGTAGTTTAGGAGAAAAAAATTCAAATGCAACGTCCTGCATGACGTTCTAACATGTTCAAAAATATTTATTATGGTTTTTCTAGACTACTAAAGGACTGATTACACCGAATTACACGCAAATCTCATTCAAGCACGAAAAGTTTTATGATCACTTGACGTGGACTCCACCTAACAACGTTCGAGAGCTAGCGTCATGGGTATTTCGACAGTTCTTAAAGGAAAAGACCTGAGCTTTCTTTTGAGACAAAAAAAAAGAGAAAAAAATCGTCCCTTTTTGAGATACAGTCAAAAATATTTTTGATATTCAAAAAAATCGGTCAAATTTTGGATTAAAAAATATTTATATATTTTTTTTTAAAGACTGAAGAAAAACCTGTCGAAAACGTTTTGGACAAAAGTTTCTAAATGCTATAAATTATTAGTTACATGGATCTGAAACAAGGGCTCTTTGACTACAATGTCAAAGTTCCACCTCCTCCAACTTGGCAAGTTTTTGACCGATCTCGTTCAAATTTGGTGTGGTAACTACTAATCAATAGGACTAAACTTAGTGCAAGTTTGAGCTCGATCGGACGACATCGGTTTCAAAAGTGTGTTCACTTGATATGAAATCCCCCATATTATTTATATATATATATATATATTTACAATATATTAAATAACAAGATAATATTACCAGATTTAAGTTCATCCAAAGGAGGAACGTATAGTTTTCTTTTTTCAATTTTTAATTTGCCTGGGTTCAAAGATTCGACATCAGCATTCTGATAGAAAAGAAAGAAGAGTTAATTCAATTAAACAACCGGGAAAATGTTCAAATTATGATATAAAGTTAGGAGAATATTTACCGATAATTGAATGAGGTGCAAAATATATATTGTATGAACTAAGACAGTTTTTAAAAAGCTCAAATTTTTTTTGTTCATTTTTCTTTTTGGTATGTAGATTTTGTTTGAAAAAGCGTTCCAACACCTTCAGCAATAATTTTTCTTCATTAATGTGTATGCATGTGAATTCTGAAAGGATGCGAGATAATACTGCCATACAATCTAAAAAGATACATAAGTGACATTGTCGTTTAGGGTTATTCTCTTAAACCTAGCAATGGAAAAGTCGACCTAAGCGACAATGTCACTTGTGTATCTTTTTACGTTGGACAGCAGAATAATATACGTATATATACATACTAGCAATTATAATTTTTGAAATATAGAAACTCGTAATCCCTTAACTAATTTCAGAAATCTCCAAAAGTTTCGTAAAATTCTTTAAAATTGTAGTTAAAATGAATCATTTTATCAAAAATCTCATAAGATCCCTTAAAATTCTTTAAAACACCTGAAATGTCATGAAATCCATTAAATTTCCATGAAATTCCGTAAAATCCCTCGCATCCCTTAAAAATCTTTTCAATTACTTAATATCCTGTACAATATCTTAAAATCCCTTTAACATCCTTGAAAATATAGAAAAGTTCTTTAAATTTCATAAAATTACTTGATATTCTTTAAAATTACTTAATATTACTCAAAATACTATGAAATCTCATTAAAACTCTTAAAATTCCTGAATGTCAACTGAAATTTTGGAAAATACTTAAAAATACTTGAAAATTCCATGACTCTTAATAAATCCCTTAAAATTTCAGAAAATAAAAGTCGTTAAAATTTCTTATTATCCTAAAATATCTTAAAATCCCTTAAAATTACTTAGAATCCATAAAAATATCATTAAGTTCCACAAAGTTACTTAAAATCACATGAAATCTCGTATCCCTTGAAAGTCTTTAAATAATTTTAAATCCCTTAAAAGTCTTTAAACTTACTTAATACCCCATAAAATATCTTAAAATGCCCTTCAAATCTTTCAACATATGCTGAAATTTCTTTAAACTTTGTAAAATAATTTAATACTACTTGATATTCCTTGACGTTCCACAAAATTCCACAAACTATCGTTATAACGCTTGAAATTACTTAAAAACCTATGAAATCTTATGAAATTAATGAAAATCCAATGAAATCTCTTAAATCCCTTGAAATCACAAAAGTCGTTCAAATAACTTAATATCCTATAAAATATCGTAAAATTTCAGAAAATTACTTAAAATTCCAAGAAATTCCGTAAAATCCTTTCAATCCCATAAAAGTATTTAAAATTACTTAAGGGATTATTCTATTTTATACGCTAAAAAAAGAGCTATTTTTCAACATTTTTTTTGAGAATGTCATGAAAGATATGGATATAAATATTTTTAGGTATGATAAAACATATCTTAAAATACGTATAAAAATTGTTTTTTATTTATTTTATTGCATTGTTATTGTTTTAAACGCGTTTTTATCTAAACAGCGTTTTTAAAACGACACCAAGGATTTTATGAAAACTGTTCTGGATTGTATGAGGAATTTGAACTTTTAACAACAGATATTAAATTTATTAAATAAAACTGGGAAAATACAAGATTACACTGTAGTACATAGGATTTTATAAATGTAAATAATTAGTTTAACATTAGAAAAGGTTTTCGCGAGAGGCCAATGTGCATTGTTCGGTAATCGTTCCTTGCTACTTTGATACTAAATTGAAAACTAAACTCTGATTTCTCAAACGGTTTTTCTCTTGCCCTTAGCGTCCAACGTTGCCAACTTTTCGCAGAAATCTGACAATTCAGCATCGCGGGATTTCCTAATTCAAAATTTCTGTACCGCGTTTCAAACACAAATATCGAAATTATTCGTTTACAAATAAAATTGAAATCTTTAAAGAATAAACATTCTCAGATCATTCGATCGTTCGTAACAAAAACTATTTGACCGATCCTTATGAAATTTAAATCAAACATTCTACGCATAATGAACTAGGTCTGTAACTTCTAATATATTAAAATATAACATTTTTACTGAGCCGGTTTACACCGTCGAGTGTAAGTATAGTTACGCGCGCGTAGAACTGCTGGGAGGAGCGAATCTTGCGCCTCGAAGAGAGCAAAAAAAAATCTGCCAGCTTCCGCGGGTACATTCTCATACACACGTCGCGCTTCGCGTTCCGTGTTGCGCGCTTGCGCCCTTCAGGACGCTAGCGCGTTTCGCGACACTTGCGCGCTTCGGGATGCATGCGCGCAAATGAAAGCTAATTTACTTAAGGTTCTATCAACCTTAAGGAGCACATTCATCCTGTTGAAAAATGGTTCAAGGGGAACTTATAGATCTTTTTAAAGCCAATAATTATGTTGCTTATCATTTTCTCTGTATCTCGCGTTATTTGGCTCAAAATTTGAATTTTCGATTTTTTAAGGAAATTCAAAAAGTTATTATACCTATCCTATAGAGTGTTCAAAAAGAAACATTTTTCATCTTTAGACTTTTTCTCATATCATGCGTTGTTTGGCTTCTAATTCAAGTTTTATTTCATTTTTTTAGATTTTCAAAATGTTATAAGTTTTTAAATTTTTTTTTATCCAAAAAAGTCATTAAGAAAAATTGTTCGTCTTTTTGAGTACTACGAACATCCGTCATTAGAATTTTTAAATTAAAAAAAAAAGTGGTTTCAAAAATGTTCAAAATGCTCCAACTTTTTGAATTTTTATTCAAAATGGCTGGCCAACGAACTTGACTTTCATTTTGGGACACTAAAAAAGTATACCAAAGGACAATCCAATCGGTCAATTCTTTCGAAAGTTATCGTGCTAACAAACTAAAATCTACAGACAGACAGACAGACACATTCGTAAAAACATGTTTTTCGAGTTCAGGGGGTCCCAAAACGTGGACATTTGATGAAAACTAGGGGGGTCAAATTTTACACAAATCTAATACATTCTCTCTGATGAGAATATAAAAAGGGTTGTCATTCAAACAAAAAAGAAAAACATAACCCAAGAAGTTAAATCTAAAAAAACAAATGAATTCTATAAGTTCTACGCGCGCGTAACTATACTTACACGCGCCTATTGTAAACCGGCTCACTACTAATTGCTTAAATAAAAAAACACTTTAAAAAAAAGTGAATTTTTGTCCGCCATTTTGTTAATTTTTCATAAATATTAATTATTAGAGGTTACAGAGCTAGTATTTGTCATAGTGAATCTTATCCATGTGGATGTTTTTTAAGCAAGCCATTACTGAGATTTCCCTGGTACCGTTTACCCTTCTGATTTTGAGAAGTCTACGCTCGGCCATGATTTTTAATATAAATATGGAATAAAGTTAATAAAAAAAAATTTTTTTATGTAGTTTAAGACTTCTATCTATCATACCTAACAATATTTATTTCCATATATTTCATGATATACTCAAAAAAAAATTTTTTAAAATAGCTCCTTTTTTAGCATTTAAAGTAGAATAACCCCTTAATATCCCATACAATATCTTAAAATTTCGCAAAATCCTTTAAAATTTCATAAAATTCCTCGAAATACTGTGAAATCGCTTAATAATTCTAAAATCTAAATAAAATTCGAAAAACTCTTTAAAATTCCTTAATATTATTTAAGGTTCCATGAAATCTCATGAATTCTATTAAAATATTTCAAAATTCAGTGAAATTTTGTAAAATTTCTAAAAATCTCTTTAAAGTTTCTCAAATACCATAAAATTCTACAAAATATATAGTCAAATTTCTTAAAATTACTTTGTAAGCCCATAAAATCTCATAATTCTGATGGTAACTGATCTGTAAATAAGAAAAACACATTTTTTTATATTTATTTATAAGCTAATAAAAATTTAGATAAGAGTTGCATATTTTATCGTATTAGGAAATATTTTTCTTTTTATAAAACATTATAATTTAGTAAAAAAAATTATTTACCGAAAAATTGATACAGCCTAAAAACATCAATTCTCAGGTAAAAACTCACTTGGATCGACTAAACATCGACTTTCGTTTTTCATAATTTAAAGGTCTTTTATGTAGAGTCATTAAATGAAATTTTCCAAGAAGTATACGTGTTTCTTCTTTTATTACCAAGAGTTATCGTGACATGGGTCACGACGAATAAATAATAATAAATATGAGTTCAGTTGAGTGAGTAAATTATCCAGCAGCTTTTTCTTTTATTACAATGAAAAAAATGTTATAATAGTTTACTTCCGTCATAAAAGTAATTTATTATAGATCTAACCGCATGTATATTTTGAATAAGTGATTAATTTGTGTGGATATGAAAATGACTGCACTTAAATACGAGTAATTTTAGAAATTTATCTCTTTATCTATATTTGTAAACATACACAAATAGTTATTTACAAATTAGCTGATTATAAGTAAAAGTATTATCTTTTAAAACAAAATATAAACGTTCATTTATGCAGCTATGTAAATTTTTAATTTGACCAAAGATATTTATTATTGTTATTATTATTATTATTATTGCTATGATTATTATATTATAATCATTTTATTATTATTATTTTTATTTAATTTTTTTTTAATCATTTTTTAATATTTAATTTGACTTATTTTTAAGTGCAATGGCGAATTAAAAATCATTTACTTAATTGGAAAAAAAAAAATAAGTAAAAGTGTAGAAATTTTTCGCTTTGTACACAGATTGATATTAACAAGAAATTTAGAATAATATAAAATAATATAGAATAAATTTTTTTTCAGTATAAAATTGGAAACTTTTTATGTAACATTAAATACGAGTAATTTTAGAAATTTATCTCTTTATCTATATTTGTAAACATACACAAATAGTTATTTACAAATTAGCTAATTATAATAATATATTAGTCTAAACTATATAATAAAATTTGTATTATTTTCCGGGTATCCTTCGATAGATAATAATTTTTTATTTCAATATAAATGAAATTCCTGAAACAATGACTAATATATCTTCTGATTGCTGCTGATAATAATAATAATTTCTTTTCTGATTCTCGACCTGAATCGGACATTTATAATTTCTAGCGTTTTGTTTATCGAGAGAATTCTTAGTAAGCAATAACTCGCGACAAAAACACAGAAAAAGCTTTTCTGGAAAGTTTTAGATCAAAATATTTAATAGTTTATGCAGTTATGATTTTTGTTCATAAAATATGTAATTTAAATTACGCGTCAATTATAGCCAATCAGCGCGCTGCACTCAAGCAGGTACAGTAAAGGCCAAAAACACGCTCTGCCCTAGTGATGGGACATCGAATGGAAAACATCGATTTCTTAAAAATCGATACATCGAAAAGATAACATCGATGTAAAAAGTTAACATCGATTTTATGACGAAATATCGATGATCGTTATTTCGATAATCGCTCATGCGCAGATATTTTAATGTATCAATGTATGTAATTAGAGGTTAGGGTTACAATGGTTACAATCACTACTTGAATGACCTTGAAAAATCTAAAAGAAGAAGAGAGGTTATAATAAAAAGCTGGTTTTCTTTTATTTATTTTGTTTTTTATTTAAAAAATATCTTATTTATTCAAAAAATATCTTATAAATATCTTATTCGGTGTCTGTGGCTTCTTCTGGTGTTTCGTTGAATTGTACCAGTTGTAACCTCTCCAAAAAATCTACTGGAACTTCTTTTCGGCACGTAGGGCATCTTGTCGTCTGATTAACTACTCGAGAGTCGAATACTAGCTTCATGCATAAGTAGTAGAATATGACCTTACCTTTCAAAGATATTATGTTCACCGTTCATATATATGATGAAAGATGAATTTAGTAAAACACACCGAAAGCCACTGGATTCGAATTAGCAAAATCGCTTTGAATTTGTGCAATTAATGCAACGAATTCATGAAAAAATACGCGAATACGCGAAAAAGAAAAATATATCGACATCGAAACTTTATATCGATATTTACACATCAATATCGATAAGACATCATTGATGTGTAAAACATTGATAATCGAAAGCAAACATCGAAAACATCGATGTCCCATCACTACTCTGCCCATCGACATATAGAAATGGACTGCGGGACGCTGTAGGAAAGCGCGTGCTAATGCGTCAGAGAAAGAAATTGCAAAGGGATGTAGTTTTGTCTCTTTCTCGCCGAAGCTAATTGGTTGAGTTCCACCAAGCTCCACCCACCGAAAATGCTCTCAACCAATTAGCTTCGGCAAGAAAGAGACAAAACGACACCCCTTTGCAACTTCTTTCTCTGACGCATTAGCACGCGCTTTCCTACAGCATTCCGCAGTCCATTTCTATATGTAGATGGCTCTGCCGATGTGCCGAAACGTTTCGGCGTTTCACGATACCGTGTTCAAACCAGTGCATGTTATCCACTCGGGAAATGGAAAATTGGAAGAAAAACTTTTCCAATGGCGGTAACTTTAAAATTACGAATAAAAACTGAAATAAATGATAATGTTAATATGAAGAAATTGTTATTAAAAATAGGTTTCTAGATTATGTAGTAAATATCAATTTATTAGAAATAGAAAATTAGATTGCAAGATTAATTATTTATAGTTTATTTACCTCTATAAAGTATAATTCAAGAGATCTTCGTGTATTGTGTTTATGGTTCGTTGTGTCTGTTGTGTTTAGACGACAAATATTTGGGTGAGTAATAAATAATTGTTTTTATAACATAGTATAAAATATTAAACCAATTGAGTATATATTGTACATTATCTACACATTTCAGTTGAAACATAACCTCAAATGCTTGATTTGACTGCATATTATATTTATTCTATTATCTATTTCTTAATTCATAATGATTATAATTGTATTATGTTTCAAATCAAGCATTTGAGGTTATGTTTAAACTGAACTATGTTGATAATGTAACACAATATACTCAATTGGTTTAATATTTCATACTATCTTTATCTTATAATAACAATTATTTATTACTCAATAAAATATTTTTCACTTAAAACCGTCAACAATACGTCTAAACACAACAGACACAACGAATTATACTTTATAGAGATAAATAAATTATAAATAATAAATCTTGCAAAATATAATTATCTTCTATATTTACTACATCCTGTAGAAATCTATTTTTAATAACAATTTATTTATATTAACATTATAATTTATTTTATTTTTCATTCATAATTTCAAAGTTTCCGCAAATCGTCTGTTATGTTCAGACGCATTATTGACGTTTTAGCGTGAAAAATATTTAGGTGAGTAATAAATAATTTTTATTATAAGATAGTATAAAATATTAAAGTAATTGAATATATTGTACATTATGTACACAGTTCAATTGAAACATAACCCCAAATGCTTGATTTGACAGCATGTTATATTTATTCTATTATTCTCCATATACATATATCTATTTTTTAATTAATATAAAGCATTACAATTATAATTGCACTATGTTTCAAATCGCCACAATAAACCATGAACGCACTGCGATGATGAACACAAAGCGCGAAGATGGTTTTAATTACTTTATAGAGATAAATAAATTATAAATAATTAATCCTGCAATCTAATTTTCTTCTATATTTACTACATAATCCAAAAACCTATTTTTAATAACAATTTATTCATATTAAAATTATCATTTATTTCAGTTTTTATTCGTAATTTAAAAGTTACCGCCATTGGACAAGTTTTTCTTCCAAATTTCCATCTTCCGAGTGGATATCATGCGCCCGTGTGAACAGGGTGTCGTGCACGAAGGAATAATAAGGAGACCCAACTGCCAGTGGAAAGCCTTTCGAAACTGGAAACAAAAAGTAGATCGAAAAGAACTTTGTTTGAGTGCGCATGTGCGCAGTTGTCCTCTTCCTACTCGTGGGAAAGTGTGCGAGTGAGAAAGTTTTTAAAATTGACATTAAATAGAGAGGTTATTAAATATTTAAATCCTTTATAATCCTTGCATCACAACGTTGTTCAAATCAATATAAAAAATCTTTGACTATATATGTATAATATGTAAAAGATCAAAAAGTACATTTTTTTAATATAAGATTCAGATTTAAAAATATTCTATGGTTTAAATTTTCGATCTTAGACATCTAGGTCGATATTTTCTTCATTATGTAGGTTTTTTATCACAAAAAATATATTTGGAAGTGATAGAAACAAAAAGTATTCACTAAATTTATTTCAACGTATGATTATAAC